>CAXIVM010001176.1:0-12500 GCA_964035705.1 Porites rus
GTATACTCAACATGTATTGCGATGAGCGGGCCGAATATTCTGGTGTTCCTCTCAGAAACTGTCGCCTACCAACTTTCTAGACTGCCTATTGCAGTGGCTGTCGCGCTGCCGGAACTTTGTGTGGAGACCAACATGGAACCGGGAAGACTTCAGTGTTGATCGCTATACTTGAGGAGCAGTATGTCGATAGCTGACAGAGTCTACCGACTCTACCAACAGTGTCGGCGGCAACTTTATAGACGACATGCTCCGATGGCCATCAAAGTACCGGAGCCATTTTGCCTTTTGGCCAAAGAGGACTGTGGTGAATCCCTATGAGATGCAGCTTACTTCTCACAAGGAGCTTGATATTTTATCTTGGGCTGTCGCCTGGGCGCTGCCGACCCCGTATTTGGAGCAAGCATGACTTAATACCTTAAGGACATACATGCAGCAAAAGGAACATCGAAAGGAATGGAAAGGAAAGGAAACAGGACAAGGAATCCAAATCACATATATAAGGAGTTCGAGATTGATTAATGCTATATATATGTAGGCTGATCATCACACTTGCAGGAATTGGATCTAAAGAGCTACAATAACATCGAAGTAATTTGGTTGGTCCCAGTCCTGAGAAAAAACAAAAACATAAACCCAGACCCATGTCTCGGCTTGGGCCCCAAGCAGAATCCCAAGTGATGAAGCGGTATCAGTGGGAGCTTTGATAGTGAAGCTTTTCTTCATCTTGGCGCTATCAGGGATTGGAATTCCAGCTTTTTTCAAGCTGTCTTCCTCAGCAAGTTGCGCAGAAGTGAGGATTCTAAAATTCATCAGGGTACAGTATAAAACTTACTGAAAAGTCTCTTATAGACTTGTTAGTGTCATTAAACCAAAAGCTATTTGAATACATCCATGGTTCCACCGCTTCCCAGCGTTCTTTCATGAGATCAGGAAGGTTGCCACTATCACCATTTTTGGTGTCACCACTCTTGACACCACCCTTCGCTGTAGCAGATGGTTTGCTACTAGTAGCAGCTTCTGGTTCCACAGTGTCATCATCCTCCTCAGTTTCATGTTCGGGATCCTCCCCATGTTCTTCTTCGGGACCCTCAACCCCACTGGCCGGTTTGGCCTTCGCCTTCGCACTGCCCCTGCCCCTGCCCCGACCACGGCCACGCCCGGAAGGTTTGTTCTTCCCAATTACCTTCTGCACCTTCTTGTCAGCTGATGCCTTGTTCACAAGCTGCTCGGCATCAGTGATCCGCCGGGCTTTTTGGGCCTGAAGGACGAGCGGTAGCAGAAGGGTAGGCGGTAAGGGTCATGATGATTAACATATTCATCAGGCACATGTTTGAACAACACGTTCTTCAAACATTAAGTATATATGGCCTTGAGCTGCGCAGCATGGACATCCATTTCAACGTCAGCTTCCGGATAGAGCTTGTTGAATTCAGCTTCGGCTTCCTTCTCAAAGTCAGCGGTCAACTCGGTTGGAACAGGTTGCACTGGCTTCCGGTCCTGCAATGTGAGAAGAGCACCATCTCTAAATTTTATAAGCTCTATTCCCACCTGAGTTTGACAACATGTGTATAACACTTGGGGAGCTTGGCCAGGGGCACCATGATTCAATGTACATGTTACCCACCCCCTCTAATAATGAATTGAAAGCAGATCTTGTTTGTGGTCCTTGTCGGCCTGTCTCCGGTGTTGAACATGCTGATGCGGACATGGATCTGGAGGAACATGTTGTTCAAAATCCAAATGCATTGCCTCCATGTCGGCGCACAACTGGGTCTCCATCTCATCAGGGGAAGATACAGCCTCACTTGTATGCCAAACCCAGACTGTTATTGACGTGTATGACCTACCGTATTGACATAAAACACTTCAGAATCACCCCAATTAGATATACAATTATAGACTCCATACATGCATGTTTTGTTTTTGGGAAAGAGACGCAACCACATCAGACAAGAACATGTTTTGTTTTGTACATAAAAGCTGACAGCTAGACAATAACAAATCTAGAGCAGGACACCATCTTTGAAGCGACAGATGGTGGGGTAGCTGTGGTAGCCGGTGTTGACTCCAGTGAAATAGCACTTCCCGGGGTCAAAGCTCTATTGAAAGGCGGCGGCGATGCACGAGTATCCTGATCATGCAGGCGAGGTTCCAGGGTCTGAGTCGACAGTGGAGGTTTTCAAAGTAGAACATCGCGTTTGTGTGGTGCAATCGCCCTGCTATTGGTTGCATGTTCTAATATATATGGTATCGAAGTTGATCACTTCGGAAACCGCTATATAAACTTGCCTCCTGAATGGCGGCTTGAATGGCATAATCCACCTGGCTGGCATCACCACCTGAAGGGCTAGAAGTTCTTGTGGTGGAAAGGGGAAGGTTTCGCCTTGAAAAGGAACATTTCAGTTGGTTTTTAAATAAAACTAGTCTTCCTGAAAAGAACAGAATAACACGCCTGCAGATACAAGCAGCTTCAACAAAAATTGCTTGAGGTTGGCAATCACAGGGCACTTTGCCCTTGGGGTCCGTCTTGCCAACTGCAAAGAATGCACCAGAGCACATCTGATCTTGGGAGCTTCTGTTTCGGCCCAATCCTTACACCAGACACCACTAAAGGCACGCTGTATACACCCCCACCAAATGCCCATCAGAGGTGGGATTCAGCTTTGGTGGTGACAGGATTTACTAAATAAAGATTTGATCTAAACATGCCAAGTTGCTTTGATTGCTTTGGAGCGAACTTTCTCCCCCAACAACATGTACCGCTTGGCCAGAACAGTCAACACCGCCTGGCAGGGAGATCAGATATTCAATTTTAACTAGTTTGCTACCAAATCACCAGAGGATTAACACAACATGTAAAACTGTTTTCAGTTCAGAAGTTGGCCACCGTGTGGCACTTCAGGTTGGGAATGATGCAGTCGTCGAAGCTCGCAAAATAGCCCATGATGAATCGCCAATGGGGCTTAACCTCCGTTGTTGATTGAACGGTTTTAAGCATACACATTTCCCCAAGAGATTTCTAGGCATCCCTCAGCAGAAAGAAAACACGTAATGAACTCTAAGATGAGAAGCCATGTCAGCACTGAGTGGACCATCAGTGGGCACCTGCAGTATGACCTTGTCCTCAGTGGGGTGGTTTAGCAAAAGTGAAAAGGAGCTAGCTACTACAAACCTTAGTGGTAATTTGCAAATTTCAACTTACATGCGTTTTAGGTTGTGGACCATGAGTTTAAAACCAAAGCTCCTTCCGAACACGATCCAGCTGCCCATCCTCCAGCAGCCAGGAGTTCATGAAGTCCTCAGGGCATTGGATGGCCCGACACAATCTAAGAGACACTTCACTAATATGACCCTACTAGAAACATGCTAGGTTCCACTAGGTTCTCAAACACCACCAGTGCCCGGAATCCTCCAAAATGAACATCTGCGCTTTGGTGTCCATGGCGCAGGCAAGCTCAAACGAGCTTCGGTGACGTCAACGCACCCGCTTGGTTGGGAAAACAGCCTGTGGGGTGCATGCGATTCGCATGTGGACTGGGTGGCCTGAACCCTACCAGCCCAAAAAACAGAACTGTTTGGAGCTGCTAGATAATCTAAATATCTAAATTCTCCAGAGTGCTTAAAGCCATGGCATGTCACATGTTTGATGCCTCAACCACCCTCAACCACTATCTCCCAAGAACACACCCCGGCTTCCGGAAGGCGCACCACCAAAGTGCTCCACAATGTTAGTCACCTTGCAGGGCCAATGGACTTGAGCAAAGGCAATATTAAACATATATCGCTAGGGATTCAAAACAGCATAAGGGAACCACACTCGAGACCTCTAGATCTCGTTTTGCCAACACCCACCTCACCATCAAGAGACTTCTTAGATCTCTTCCAGGAAGGCTCAACAGAAGCGTCGCCCCCCGTGCCAGCACGAACACCACGATGTCCCACATCGCGGTTGACCCGGTGCGTGGCTATGGCACGCTTCATTTTCACGGCTCTAATGCACAGTGAGACACCTGATGGTTTCCTAAAAATGCACCTGGTGATCTCCTAAATCAAAGTGCATTTAATGTATCGATATTGCATGTGGTTCCCTCATGCTCAGTTTATGTAGGGCTGCTTTTGCTTCAAGTCCATTCGCTTCATCCCTCACCATTTAAATGGAGCCAACTTGCAAAGCACATGATCCAGATCCACCAAGGTTATTGCAAGTTTCCGACAAGTTTTTCGATAAGTATACGTTTTGGAGGGTTGCGGGAAAAGTAGATGCTATTTGATATACTTATCCGACAATGAGCTATTTGCATACTTCGATCCTCAGGGTTAGTACAGGGAAAAAAACGATGAAAAACGCTGTTAGTACGGTCAAAAACGCAGCAATTCAAAAGCTGGAGATTCTGCAAGGCTGCGCAAAGGTCGAGCTACTCACGAACACCGACGAAATCCCAGTATGTGGCACTTCCATCAACGGCTCTCAAAACTTATGGCATCTGTCTACGTGATAAGATTTTTCTTACGCCACTCCTTACGCGCCCTCACGCGATCACAATAGCAGCTTACGTGCGCAGTTCTTGCAACAAGGGGTTTACGCAACACTTACGCCCATGAATTTTAGCACTGCGCCAGTCACAGCTTGCGCGCAATCTGCTTTCCAGGCAAAGCACTCACACCGCGTTTCCAGCAAACATATCTGGTTTGAAAGGATTGGCACTTGGCAAGCACTGAATGCAACAGATCTCTAACATATCTGTTACATCTGCCGCTGGGCAATGAGCGGCCAACAAGTCATACATGGCTTGGGCACAACAGGCTTACGCCGAGCTTACGCGGTACTTATGCGGATTTCCGACACCAAACGCTTGAAACTGATTGGTTGTTCTTCAGTTCAGTTCTGTACGTCTTCTAAGGATGTTCAAGCAGCTTGTCAGAAACACACCCTGCATGTTCAGTGGTCCACTGGTGTATGAAGTTTGTCCATAAATATATTTTTTTATTATTTAGTGCAACGGTGTGTAAATGTGACTGTGACATGACATGCACGCTGATACTTGGGCTTGCTTACGCAACTCTTATCTTCCACAACAAGCTTACGCAAACCTTGCGCACACCAAGGTTTTGCTTACACGAACCATTCATATGACAAGCCCGCTACTAAGCGTGAACAGGGAGGTTTATAGAGTCATTCAACTTGTCGTTCCACTTCACACGGTGATTCACATCTGGTCAAGGTATGTAAAGCACAACTATGCTAATTGCTGATTTAATGAAATGCCTCTTACTTTCAATCGCCTCTCAACAAGAATACCTTACCAGCGACCCTATCATGTCTTCATACAGTACTCACCTGCATTAACAATATATATAATTATAACCCTTTGAGGCACATGGATGCGTGGACCAAAATTGCCGTCAACTGACCGAAACCGCATGAGATCCATATGGAAGAACGCCGCCGCAGGACTGAAAAAGGCGACGTTTCATGAAAACGGCAAGAGTTTTTGTCGTAACAAAGTTCTAGGAATGACAGTACCCTCCGAGCGAGTCATTCACATGGAAGTGGAGAGCCATCTGTTTGTAGTAGAAGAACAGTCTTTCAGGTGCTTTTTGTCCACTTCCATGATTATTTCAGGGAATGTAGAAAGGTAACTCTCGATTTAGACCTCCTGCATCTTCCTGTAGAATTGTCCCACTGTGAACAATATACCCTGCGAACCTGTCGTGGGGAACAGCTCCGTGGTCTGGCCTGAAGCTGGCAGCAAGGTTGTACAGAAAGTTGAAGAGACTCAAAATCAACAGGACACCCGTACACCCGTCTACGGGCAGTCAGCTGCCAATAAGGATTCATCAAGAAACCCATCGGACAAACATGGAAAGGTGTGCAATGGCTAAAACATGGACGGTGCGGATGCAGGCCCTGCGTCAGAGTATTCTTCTGTGCAATGGCCAGGGGTCCATGTTAGTCTGCCGGGCCCATTGCTGATCAAATTTGATCAACACAAGTATACAGCCCACATGCAAATGGACACCTCAAATGCCCCAAACCAGGTTGCTTCACACCGCCTTGGAGACTATGGTACAGTATTCTATGATATCCTATGAAACCGTTACCACTGTTTGCTGCGGGAATCAATACTGGAACTCTGATAGGAATAACAGTAATCAATAATACTGTGAATACTGTGAATCAAGCAATTAGAAATGTCAGTTGTCTGCACCTAAATCCAATTCACCCTGGCGACCAACTCTGGGCCACCCATCTCCAGCTCGGCTGCCCAAAAGAGGATCACGAAGTTCCAGGAAGTCTTGGAAGTCCTGGATCCGTGCGTCTACGTGATCTGTGTGGGTGGAAGTCCCTTCAGGGTCCTCATTGAATTGTGCGGCCCAAGCGGTTGTAAAGCCTTGGGCCGCGACCAGCTGCCGCAGCTAAAGTGCTTTTCGTTATTTTTTGTGTTCCTCATTACATAGGCCTGGCGGCCTCCTCGATATGAATGATGTTGGAGCAAAGCAAATGAACATGAACAAACCTCGATCACATGTTTTTGGAGGTGCGTATGTTTGCTCATCTGCAGGCAGCTATGCATGACTGGGATGGCAGGTGACTAGGATAGTTGGCATCTTCATGCCTTGCCTTAAAAACACATGCTGTTGGACATTGACAAGGCAAGCTCCCGTAAATCCCACCAAACAAACTAAAGCAAAAGCCCTACTGGCCATATGTACATCACAGCTTCTGGCAATTGACATAGAAATCAAAAATAACTAGCGGCACCTCAAGCGCCGTGCCAGCGCCTAGCTTGTGCTTTGTGGGATTCTCTTGCGTGCCGCTTCATAAACTTCATCACACAATTATAGTCATGCCATTTTGTATAAACGCCTTTGCACCGACGTTCGCTTGGCATCTAAACACCTCGCACCCCACAGATATCGCTAGGCATCCGGAAAACGGTCCCGGTCTGACTGGTCAGTCGGTCCTTCTCTTCCTGGAGATCCCGGAAGTTCAGGCCGCCTCCCCGGAGCTCAGAGTCGACGACGGCTTGGGGGTGACTGCCCCAGGTAGTGGTGACAGCTCGCTTTATGGAATCCAATTCCGGGCTTCTCAACCTGTTGCAGTGCCAGACTGGATCGGATCCATGGCATCCAAGTTGACTCAAAAGCTCTTGGAAGACCATGTGGATGGATGCGAAGGCGCGGATGGATGCCAAGGCGCGGCTTCCGCGGTGAATGATCTTTTTCTCCTTCTCCGGCCTAAGCCGACCCACCAGCCCACTGATCGCTGAATCGATATGGATTTGAGAATCCGAAAGTCTGTGTTTGGGTGTGGCCAAAGCTGAATGTCTCCTGTTTGGCCTCCACATGCCTCGGGACAGCCAACTTGTGCATGTACTACTTGCATATGTCATATGCCTTGCCCGATACCACACCCCACCCAGTTGCTAAATCACACAACAGAAGTTGAAGAGCAGGATGATCCACACCTTTCTCATCAACATGCAAAGGCACCACCCAAAGTGGGTTGTAGCGGTCGGTAGCGGTATCATGTGTTGGAGAGAAACTACCACAACCAGGGAACATTATTCTTGCATAATGTTCATAATGTTGTATCTAAAGCAGGACATGTCCACTCACAACAAACTTATATAATTGCATATATATATATACATATACAAACTAATATACAAATATTATATAATTACAAAGAACAACGACAAGGATAAGGATTACGACCACAACCGCGACGACAACATCAGCAACCACAACAAGCACCCCGACAACAACAACAATATTTCTGGTACAACATGAGATGATGCAATAAAAGTTCAATATGTTTAGACTGTATACAATTTGTATACAATTTTATATCACCTTCAACAAACGTTGTAGAGATGTCTCAATGACCCGCACCAGATCCTCCGACAAACAAACAAATCCATCGAGTCGCTACCAGAGCGGCAAGCGCTCTCGTGAAAAAAAGAGCGGCACGCGTCCTCTTGAACAAATCTCAAAAGATGTCAAATGCAGCTCCCCCAAAAGCGTTCATCTCATGCGGTTTCGCAAAAAAAAGCCAGTGTGGCTACGATCTACTTGGCTTTGTGAAGGGGGCATGATTCAGTCATAACACCCACCGTCTGGGACCGGACCCCTGACGATTGGCATCCCTGCGCCCTCACTGTCTCACACAGCACTTTGAGTGTGTTCATGTGCCTTGGTGAGTTTTGCGAAAGTCAGCTTGACCGGGGGGGTTAAGTAGAACACCAAAAGTATACGTAGTATGAAGTCATGATCTTTGATAGGGGAACTAATCTGAAAACGGTATACAACTGGACTGCAACTCAAATGCTACCTGCTAGCCCTCCCAAGTGAATATAGAATCTATTCTTCATGTGAATTCAAGCTTCATGGGAACCCTTGGTCTTGCAAGCTCGGAAAACATATCCTTGCATCTTGCGACCATTCGCTCCTTCTGATGACCATCAGCTTGTCCAACATCATTTATACCAATGAATTACCTATGTTTATCATCAATATTTTGTCACAATTGTTTTTTTTTGTATATCTTATTCGCTCATTATTGGCCATCAAATACCATCAGGGTGTCGAACCCTGTGAGACGCTGGCCTCTGCCGCGCGGAACGCATGCGTGAACCAACGCCCACTGAACCATGTCCAGAACCACTGGATTCACAATACCCATTCCACTGGGTCCCCACCATGGTGCACCGATGCTTCACTGAAACAGAACAAAAACACCTATATAAAGCAGTCAGTCTTAATCGCCTGATTCCAATTCCTATAAGTCCCTGGAACCCTGTGGAAGATTGAATTCTTCTTCCATCAAGCAAGTGATCGAACAAGTGTTCTTGAAAGGCAAGGAGATCCAAGTGAGATCACTAGTTCCCAATTTCCATCTCGGCAAACGGGAAACTACAAGTATTGATTTTGACCTGAACAAATGTATAATGCAATGACATTGCATAATTAATACATTTGTTCAGGTCAAAATCAATACTACATATTACAAATATTTACAAGATATACACACATCAAAGCTATCTGCTGTTCTGTTCCGCCCTCGCAGTTTTGAGACCAAGCAGTCACAACTGAACTGCAGTGGAGAAAACTGTGTTTCCACACCCTTCGTATCTCTGCTGAACTTGCTCGTACTCAGACCTGGCAATGCAGTCCACGGGGGTGGAAGGTTGTGCTGGAGGAATCCAAAAGGAAGTTGGGGATGAAGAAACTGTGTGTTTTTGGTTCTACCATGTTCTACTCAACTAGCAGTCAACAGTTTCTGGCTTCTTTTGGATATATATTTTTTTTTTTGTGAAAAATTGTTGGGAACCTCTGGTCAATGCAATCGTTTTCCATAGTTATCCAACCAACCAGTCTCTAGCTGTCATTCGGGACAGCAGGCAGAAAACACCATGCCAGGCGGACAGGGTCACATTGCGTCTGGAGACGTACTGTGTCACCGTCCTTTCCTGAGCAAACAAAGAAATCGAATGAACAACAATAAAGATCTATGTAGACCCAAAGAGTTACAGGTGAAAAAAGATATAGTACTATATGGAGTACTCTCTTCTTGGCCTTGCTCCTCCTCTTTTTTTTGTGAAGCCTTCTTTGGTTCTGAAATGTCCAGTCAAGGGACTTCTCGGAGCAAGAGAGCCTGAAACAGGGAGTCTGTGCATTGACTATATAACCAACTATCTAACCCTTCATATTTGGAATTTGACTTGGCAAGCGAGCAATTGAACAACTTTGAGATGATCTTCTGAGAAATGACTACGTGGCAAAGGATGCTATGTCCTCTCAACTCAAAAGAAAGGCAAAGCTGGCTGGCCAAGACTGAGATGAATGTGTGATGTCTTCATGAACCGGTGGACAAGTTCGGCAAATGTGCGAGACACATTCTCTTGGATGCCATGCTGTGGCCAAAGAATCAGCCTGAATGTCAGCTGCTAATGCTTTCCCAATCGGCACTGTTCGGACGGTCGACTAGTTAACGGAAAGAGAATCCTGCACATCGTCGACCTCCCCACGAAAGAAACAATAAATAACAACATAACAGAAAACACATGCAAATACTTAGTCACTATAATACTTATAGCTTATACTTGAGATTCCTTCTCCAAAATTGGGGGACGTCTTGATTCAAATGCAAATATGTTTTATTGTTTCTGGAAGACCGGTTCAAGTCAGTCTTCCACCGGTCTCTGGTCTGGTTCCCGTGCTCACGAGGCACCAATCGCTTCCAAGAAGGTGCGGATGGGACCCTCAGACTCGGAGGTTTCGGTCTACCCCCCGTTTGGGCCGTACCCAGTCCATCCCAAGCAGTGAACCCAAACGGATGTGGGATGGACAGGAACCCAAATAAGGGCGACTAGAATGATCTAAACACCGATAGCGCAGTGCGACTGGCGAGCGATGCGTTCATGCCACGGCCAATGCGTTTTATGCGGGCTCCATAGAATGATATAAAATCAAAGGAATACAGTATTAATCGCACAATAGGATCCTCCATGAAGATAGTACCCTTCCGCAAAACGAGAAAACCTGGCTGGGGCTTCGAAGCGAGGGGAGCGATCAATGAAGCGTTCAGCACGACTTCAGTGCGTTGTGCAACATGGCAACCACCGAAACGAACACAAACGAAGCGCTCCGGTAAAGCACGCAACCATGACGCAGCCCCCATGGAAACTCATCTCTCGCACAACAACCTGAGCCAATGGCGCTGCACCGTCTGCCGCGTCCCCGGAAGCGCCGGGGTCCGTAGCTTCCGCAGACTTGCACGCGTCCACGGCCGCCGGTCCACCCGGCGTCGCCTGCAACGGTAGGACGTCCCAAGGATCTGGAACGACGGTTCGGCTGTTTAGTTCTACTTTGGCAAGACTTCAATCAGGATCCAGGATGATAGGCGTAATGGGCCCATGATGGGATATCACATGATATTATATCACAGGGACCTGACTCTTGTTTGGTTTCAGCTGGAATCTACTCAAAATGACTCCCAGTGGCCCAGGTTGGTGTTTTGTGAGAATTCATTTGTATGTGAATCTAAGATTTCTGGACAAGAGTTTTCTGAAATCTTGGATCTTGGATCCATGGATCCAAGATTTCTGGAGAGTAGTTTTCTGAAGTCTTGGATCTTGGATCTTGGATCCGTGGATCCAAGATTTCTGGACAAGAGTTTTCTGAAATCTTGGATCTTGGATCCATGGATCCAAGACTTCTGGACAAGAGTTTTCTGAAATCTTGGATCTTGGATCCGTGGATGAGCTGTTCAGACTTGAGAATCTCAAGTCTGAAATCCCAAGTCTGAATTTGTCTAAGTAAAGAACATGAAATTCGATGCCCGGACACTGTTTTGGTTGCGTTGAGCCAAGCAAATGTTTGGTAGCATTGAGGCAAGCAGATGTTTGGTTGCATTGAGGCAAGCAGATGTACATTGGATCATTGCATTGGGTTTGAAAAGTGTTGGAAACACCATGAAGTGTGGATCTCAGGGGGGGGAGTACCATATATATACATATAATGTACCTGATTCTACATAGAATTGCTGGCAGCAAGCAAGTAAACCACTGAAGAAACAAAAAACATGGGCACAGTTGCAAAATTGAGCATTCCATAGTGTTGTTGATCCCTCCAAATGGTGTCATTCTGGTGGCTCGTCCCCCTTGTGGCGTCATGGCCCATCGTAGGCCGGATACCGACAGGCACTGGACCTCCGGCGGAGCATCCGGCTTCTCATCACCTGGAAGAGACATCCAAATCGGCTTCACATGATGGTGGAAGAAATGACATGACCCACTGCTTCACCAGTGATGTTGAGCCATGTTGTCCCAGGGCGTGATCACAAATCGGAATGAACACTGGAGAATTCGACGAAAGATGAAAGGATAGACCAAACTAGGGAATCCCTGGTGGACACGGGGAAATGCTGGACATGATTCAACTGAAGCCAGCCTCTCTTGCATCTCTTGGTCTCTTGGATCTAGTGTTAAGGGCTTTTGGAGTCTATTGTCCTATGAATATCCAACATATCCAAACAGCTCTTTGCTTCTTTTTGTTTCCAATTCCACAAGACAGTGGCTTTGGGATGTTTTGGCATGATATCTATGCTCGAATGTCAATGATATCGGCCAGAACTGGCCCCTTTCAGCCTTGACCAGTCGTGTCCTCTGACCCGTTTGAACTACCGGAGCGGACCGATCCGCAGGATCTTCTTTTCCCCGGTTGCAGGTCGTGTCTTTTTCAATCAAGCCAAGCCTAATACCCGTATCTAGTTGTGAGGCGCTTTTTGACAGTGAGGTTCATACAACAAAAGTGAAGTTGGGCCACAAAGCACCAGTTTGACGCTTCTCCTTCTGGCTGGCGAGACCTATCGGTTCCACTGGATGCTCTCAATCTCCTCATCCACATCTTGAAATGAAACAAGAAGACTAATGTCCGGATGGCCGGTCCGGGCTGCCCAAAGGCGCCATACAAAGCATTCTAAAGCCTATTGAACT
>CAXIVM010001176.1:17500-22541 GCA_964035705.1 Porites rus
AATCATGCCCGGCAAAACATAACATAACGCATTTCGAGTTCAAGAATCGTTCTTGGTTGACAAATTGCATTTACAATACACTGGCATGGGCATCTTAAGCCAGAGTATGAAAGTGACGAAAAGAATCATATAGAGACCTAAAGCTGCCGATATGTAAAAAATAGCAACTGAGGGGCCCCGTCTGTGCCCCGTCTGTGCAGACTCTTTCTGAGCTTTTCCACGCCGTCCCCGGGTTTGTTTGTGGCTTCTCGACCTGAGACCCACATGGTTCGATCACTTGACTCCAAAAGATTCCTGCGTTTTTCAGCTTGGAAAAGGGTGAATTCGCCTCAAGCGATCTTGATCTCATCTCCGGATTCCGGGCAGCACTTACCCCAATTGAAAAGCAAACAACCACTGTCACAAGAGTTCTGCATCAAAGAACTCGACTCAATCTGATTGGTGTGATCGCGCCAGTCGCCTCTTTTCCATGGCTTCTGCAAACCCTCCGGCTGCTTGGTGCTTTGAAAAGCTCAGCTTAGACCAGCTTGCCTGGCGTAGCTATGCGTCCCCGGAGGCGTCCCCGGAGGCACAACTCGGGCCTTGAGACGAAGGCACTGGACACTGGTAAGGGTCAATACGTAGAACCCACATGTCGCGAACAAAGGTTGTAAAAAGTAACATGTCCTAAAACGAGGAACAAAGCAGTCATAGCAAAAACTGGAGGACCGGGAAAAAGATGAAGTCAATCACTAATATTATGTTTTTCCACATCACGCTTTCTTTCGCAGATGTTTCTTGAGTCTGTTGAGTCGAGCATTGACACCCAAACCATAGCGCTGCGCTTTTTTGCATGCACGGATCCCAAATCATGATGTTAAAACTCTGAGGAGTTAGCTGAACAAAATGTGGTTTCTCGGGCAAACATTTATCCATCCAGGTCCAAGTCCTCCAAGTGAAAATGACTGTTCCAAAGGCCTGTCAACACCTGACAAGAAGAAAAAACAATCGTTGTAGTAACTGGTGTTCTTCTGGGTAATCGGGCCTTGAGTGGGGAACCAACTCATTCACAGGGACTTCCACTAGATCCAAACCATACGCCAGCGTCGCAGAACTACTCTTGAAAGACTTTGCCAAGTTCATGGTGGTAACAAAGGTCATGGACACGGAGTGGTATGAAATTTATCTCCGGGAATTTCCGGCACAGTTCCGTGAATGTACACGACCTTTTCGGGAATTTCCCCTACATTTTTCCCCCACCAATTTGGTTCAAAGTTGCAACTCCACACTTATTGTCTCCGGATGAAGTAATTAAGCTCAAACTCCGAAGCTGGGATCAAATCTTTACAGTACATGTTTGAGGCAATTCAATGAGCTTGCTACGCCTCAAGTAGAACATGCACTCTTGTATTTCACCTCAATCACCTTAGTTTCAAACCTTCTTTCTCAATCACTTGCTTCAATGCAGCGGAGCTGAAATCAAAAAAAACATGCCACACGCGGAAATTTGATCGGTCGAAGCCAGCAAACAGTGTGCCAAATACTTCTTTGCCAGCTTGCCCAGCCTACCCTTTAAAAAACACAAATGTTGGCATGCACAGGGGAGGTGGCACCTGGGATCCCAGCACAAACGCTTCCAAGCTGCTTATGAGCCCCAAGCGGCTATATGAGTATAATGTGACATGATCTGCTTCGAAAGTATGGACAACCGCCCCAAACAATCCAAATTCAAAAAAAGTAACCTGCACCCAAAAGGAAACAAAGTGGAAACACCTGGTTTTTCCACAGGTTCCTTTTTTTTGTGGTACTTTCGAAGCACTAGGTATGGGTCAATGGTGGCCCTCTTTGGGCATCTCGCGGTCTTTTTTTCGTTCTCGTTGATTTGCAAGAAACACAACATATCAACAATTCGTTTACTGGGACCAAACGTCTAGTCTAGTCTAGGCATCTTTCACCGTCATCTCTCTCTCTCTCTCTCTCGGGAAAAAGAAGTCGTCTCTCCGCCGACCGCCGCCACCGGTCGTCTTTCCGGACGTCCAAAGAACTACCACTGAGAGAATTGTTGGAAGAGCTATGCAAAGGCTACCCAAATCATCAGGTTCACTCAAGTTCTTCTAGCAGTCTCGGTAAACATAATTTCGGTTGAGTAAGCAAAATCCTGCTATGTAAGCAGTGCTTATAGAAAGTGTTGAGGTGTCATCCAGGTTCGATATCCACATCCATGGTTCAACATGGTACACCCCAGATGTTGAACTCCCGGGAGTGTGGCAGGACGGCCCCCCCCATCGCCGCGGAATCCCACGTGGCCTTCGCCTGGCAAAGAGTGGAATCGAAAAGAGTCGAAGATATGTGATCTGCTGCGAAGATAGGTGCATGACATGGGATTTGTGGCTCAAGCTCACTCAAACAGTAGGAAGTCTTTGTCCCAATTCCAAAAAACCTGGCGTATACAGTTGATTTGGGTTCTGCATCAGGGACGACACAACAAAAGCCCACGTGTGGGGTCGACCCCATGTTCCAAGGTCGTCCTTGGAGGTCAATTTGGATCAATGGGCTCAAGGGCTGAAGCTCCAGCAGGCAGACTACAGGAGCTGCGCTTTCCCGCGTGCTGTGCTAAAGAAGGAATTCCCAGATTGAACAGTGCTGAGCACGTCGAGCACGTCCGTCGAAGCCGCAGAAGCGAAGTACAAGGCCCAGAAATGGTCTACCGCAACTAGCATCCCTAAAAGTCACATACCCTAAAAAGAATTGTCTTTAGATGTCTTTTAGAGTACCTGAAAGAAAAAAACAGAACTCTCTTCACTTCATTGAGGCACAGTCTTTCGACTTCTAGGGCTACCAGATTCTACCAGTATTAGTATACAGTATATTCACGTACAGAAAAAAAATGCTGCTTGATATCTACAGTCCACACATAGGGCCACTCGATACCGAGCCAACAGCGCCGCGCCGTGTGGACACGGCCTGTCTGCATCCGTCGACCGTTTACGGCTCCGCGACGCGAGCGAGCGACGAAGCGAGCGAGCGCCTTTGATGAGCTGAAACGTTGGGCGCCGAAAGCGCTGCTGTACCTGGCGCCAGGTACAGCAGATTGGTGGCATCCATTGGAGTTGAGTTGCGAAAACGCGATGGCGTCCAATTGAGACAACACCCATGTTCTGCGATGGTTTGGGTCGGATGTGATGCAGAACAATGGGGGAAACTGGATTGGATGTTGGATCTCGATTCGGAATTGCACTGAAATGGTGGCCACGACTGAACAAAAAACTGTTGAACTGTCTGGAAGCTTAGCGGAAGCTATTATAAGAATTCGGATCTGGTCATCTACATCACCAAGTCTGTTTATGGATCGTCCCTCCAGGTTTGATCGAAGTTGCAAGTCTGCCAAACTGCATCAAGCTCTATAGACTCTACAGCTTGAAGCCTCAAAGCTCGTCAGCAACTAAGACTTTGCGCATGCAAAAGATGTTTAATCATGCTGGGAATATACTGTAACTCTTTTGTTGGGAAGTAAGCATGATGTTTTCATCTTTTGGAGGTGAAAAATCCTCCTCAGGTCACAGGACCTTCGGTTTTCACTCCCACACAGACTCTCGGCACCTCTTCACTCAAGGCTTGCAAACCTTCATCCTGCTCGATCTCCCGCATCATAGCGTCCAAAGTCTCCTGCACTCATTGTCATTGTGAACCGGATAACTGGATAACTCAGGCGCAGCTGCGCAGCTCTGGATGTGGAACTGGGTCGGAATTGGGAACTGGGAACCAACTGCGAGATGTTTGGAGTGAAACTTGGAAACGGGATCCCATGGAGGAAGAGACCTGACCAGAAAGAAAGGAAACCATCTGAAAATATCAACACCCTGAGATCCACTCCCTCCCCACCTGGTCGACACGACTTTGCTCCACATGCGTGGCCTCAACTGCTGTGCAGGCCATGAACCAAGATTGGGCGATGAAACACCATGAAAAAAAAAGTGATGTTGACATGGAGATCTGGGGAGCTGAATTCGTGTGCCCATCGAAAAACGAAGGTATTTCTACGAAGTTGGTCTGTAGGCGACAAACGAAGCTGGCCTGGTGCGAAGATGAGCTAATTAGCATCATGTGCACATCCAGGAACTACACAGCCTATAGATCAACCACGGAGTGAAAAGTCCCAGATGCCACTTCAGCTCGAAGCAAAGGAGCCCAAACCTTGGCTTAAAGCTGGTGACTGCTGGGTGAAGATCCAGGAGTTCGGAACATGAGTCCTGCTGAGAGTCAAAACATGCCCTGTCCCACACCTTTCACTTGACCAATGCCTGAGGTACCACTCCTTTTGGTACATCTTAGTAGCATTATGAAAAGTTTAGTTTTGTGTGTTTCCCTTATCCCCGTCACTTGTGCAAGTTTGCTGATGGACATGTTGCTTTTGGTCCTTGGTTCAGTGGTTTCCAGCCCCAGAACCTGTGAACTATGCCGACCATGCCAGTGTTCAGATTCCAGTGCTCGAGATCATCTAAACTTCTTGCAACAACAAACCTTTGACGAGGGCTTTTGGAACACCTGGAGGGCTTGTTCAGTAGACACAAAGGTATGAAGATGAATGAATTGATGCTTGCAAACCCACTGCTGTCCTGCACACTTGCTGCGCGTGTGTCTGTGCATGAACCCCCAAAGGCTTTTCTTTCCGAAACCACTCCTGAGTAACTCCTGCTCTTCCAAATCCTCCAACTCCAGCGTTGTCGAACTTTTGTCATGCGGAACATCCTCTCTCTTCTTCCCAGCTGAAAGCCAAGCTGCCAGGGCGAGCAAAAGCCGAAGGCTTCTCATCTGCAAGGTGAGGAGACGAGCACAGCTGTTTCAGCGAGGTGAGGAGACGATGGCAGTCGGACTGAATGCTTCGGATGGCAAAGAATCCCTACCCAACCCAAATAAGTGTATCACATTTGGGTGCTATCGCTGAACTATTATGTCTGGGACAAATATGGAATATATTCCATGCGTGGACTGTCTGCGGACAACGCCATTGCATATCGAACGTCCACCGAGAAAGGACTCCTCTCCTCTCCTGCACTTAGTA
>CAXIVM010001179.1:0-22000 GCA_964035705.1 Porites rus
GTGTACAGTTCGCATAGCATCATTCAGCATATCTTCAACTCGCAAGATCATGGTGTTTTTGTGCTCGCATCTGTCAAAACTCTCAAACAGCCGAAGAGTGTAGGACTGTTGGACTCTTTGCAGAAGTGTTTGCCGTCCGATCTTGTGATGGTTCGCGAAGGGTATATCTTTTGACTGGGGCATATCCACCATCCATGCTGATTGGGGTCTGTGCCTTCACCCACGCACGGTCAAACAAAACTGCGGGCCCTTTTACGCAAGAGGAGCGGTTGAGTAGCGGCAAGTGATGGATCGCCAAACGTGGCTCAAAAGGTTGACCAGCAATGAGGTCTTAGTATATCCGATCATCCCGGTATAGATCCATCCTGGTATATCTCCGTTGTGATCCATGATTGAGGCAAGCAGCAAGCAGCAATCGCTTCGGCGATCAGTGACGGCGATGGCCATAGCGGCTCTGATGGGAAGACCACTTGCGAGGACACACCCAGCCATCGCAAAACCAGTGACACTCGCACTGTTGACAGTCACATTCTTTTGCCAGAATCCGGTTGCAGTCCGTGAAGGCATCAACCTCAATCTGCAGCCCGCTCCGAGTCATGGGCACGACCAAAGTCAAAGCCCTGCAGCCTGAAAAGGCCCCATTCCCAATCTGGGTGACTGAGTTGGGAATGGTCACACTTGCCAACGATCTGCATCCTGAAAAAGCCTCATCGCCAATCTGGGTGACTGAGTTGGGAATGGTCACATTTTCCAAGGAGTTGCACTCTAAGAAGGCAAAATCCCCAATCTGTGTCACTGAATCAGGGATGGTCACATTTTCCAACGAGCTGCACCCTCGGAAGGCTCCAAACCCAATCTGGGTCACTGAGTTGGGAATGGTCACACTTGCCAACGATCTGCATCCTGAAAAAGCCTCATCGCCAATCTGGGTGACTGAGTTGGGAATGGTCACATTTTCCAAGGAGTTGCACTCTAAGAAGGCAAAATCCCCAATCTGTGTCACTGAATCAGGGATGGTCACATTTTCCAACGAGCTGCACCCTCGGAAGGCTCCAAACCCAATCTGGGTCACTGAGTTGGAAATGGTCACACTTGCCAACGATCTGCATCCTGAAAAAGCCTCATCCCCAATCTGGGTGACTGAGCTGGGAATGGTCACACTTGCCAACGAGCTGCATCTCCAAAAAGCCTCATCCCCAATCTGGGTCACGGAGTTGGGAATGGTCACATTCTCCAACGAGCTGCACCCTCGGAAGGCTCCAAACCAAATCTGGGTCACTGAGTTGGGAATGGTCACACTTGCCAACGAGCTGCATCCTGAAAAAGCCTCTTTCCCAATCTGGGTCACTGAGTTGGAAATGGTCACACTTGCCAACGATCTGCATCTCCAAAAAGCCTCATCCCCAATCTGGGTGACTGAGTTGGGAATGGTCACACTTGCCAACGATCTGCACCCATCGAAGACTTCATCCCCAATCTGGGTCACGGAGTTGGGAATGGTCACATTTTCCAACGAGCTGCACCCTCGGAAGGCTCCAAACCAAATCTGGGTCACTGAGTTGGGAATGGTCACACTTGCCAACGATCTGCATCCTGAAAAAACCTCTTTCCCAATCTGGGTCACTGAGTTGGGAATGGTCACACTTGCCAACGAGCTGCATCCTGAAAAAGCCTCTTTCCCAATCTGGGTCACTGAGTGGGGAATGGTCACATTTTCCAACGAGCTGCACCCTCGGAAGGCTCCAAACCAAATCTGGGTCACTGAGTTGGGAATGGTCACACTTGCCAACGATCTGCATCCTGAAAAAGCCTCTTTCCCAATCTGGGTCACTGAGTTGGGAATGGTCACACTTGCCAACGAGCTGCATCCTGAAAAAGCCTCTTTCCCAATCTGGGTCACTGAGTGGGGGATGGTCACATTTTCCAACGAGCTGCACCCTCGGAAGGCCTTCTCCCCAATCTGGGTCACTGAATCAGGGATGGTCACACTTGCCAACGAGCTGCAATCTGCGAAGGCACAACCCCCTATCTGTGTCACTGAATCAGGGATGGTTACACGTTGCAACGAGCTGCATCCTGAAAAAGCCGCATCCCCAATCTGGGTCACTGAGTGGGGGATTGCCAGACTTGCCAAGTTTTTGCAGAATAGGAATGCTCGTGGAACAACTTCAGTTGCACCTCTTGGTAATTGAACTGCAAATAGAGTCTCATGGCGAAACTGGGCAAACTCGAGTCTGTGGTTGCATGTCACAGTGTTTTGTCTCAAAACTACAGTCACCTCTGATTCTGGAGTAAGGCCTGCCTCTGCAGCTGTCTCGTCGTTCGTCATCAATCTGTTCTCCCCCACCACAATGTCCACCCTGGTTGTTTTACGTGTGAGTGCGTCGTCCCCAGGCTGGCGCTCCTTGATTCTCTCCTTAAGTTTGCGGCCGGTGATGCCTGGCAAGATGTCAAGAACCATCGCTTCACCATTCAACTGCCGAAATGAAACCCTCATGGCCATGGCTGCTCAAATCTGATCTTGCATATTGTTGAAGGCCAGGTCTCTTTTTGGGGCGTGGGCTTTGCAAAGCAAGGCCATTGTGCGATGACCATGCTGCCAAACTTTGGAGTACCACACAAATATTTTCATCTAAGAACTACTGACATTTTGCAGCTGGTGTAGCGCTAGCCAGTGCTTGCCGTCAATAGCAAAGGCAATCCAATGGGGATCCAACTTAACTCGAAACCGTGCAGTTCAAAACGGCACAGCTAGCATGACACACCTGCTGCTTGAGCATGCACACACACACAAATGCATTGCTGGCTGGAGTTCATTCGATCGAAATGTTTTTACACCATAATATCTTGATTTATATGTCCCTTCCCATGTGAAAGAGGATATGTTCAATCCATGTCTACATCAATGCGTCTAACAATGGAATCGTTCATTCGCATCCACGGTCCCCGGCTGTTTTCCGAAATCACACCCCATGGTCCCGCCGCCTGTACCATCCCGTCTGCGCGCAATCGCTCTCTCTGCGCGTTCGCTCTCTTCGCGCCCCCCCCCACCTCGGCCTTTAAGCCTTCCAGCTCTCCGCGAAGGGACTTGATCTCAAGTTCCAGTTGCTGTTTCAGGTCCCTCACCTCGGCAGCCTCCCGCACCCGCTTCCTGCAGCGGTTCGGACGGACGGAGAGTCGGAGAGCCGGTTGGGGCCGGTTGGGAAGACCTCGCCTGAACACGTTCGCAGATCACACCCGAACTCGACGAGGTGGTGGAGACCAATGTGGTACCACTTCCCATCTTTCCCCCAAAGATCGGATGGCCACCTTCGGGAAGAACCAGACTGGCAAGGTGGCCGAAAAGTGTCCCAGACTTGGGACAAGCTCCGGAGCTCACCATCCAATGATCAAATCAGAATTCCAAGGTCAACGGAAAATAACATGTTTCTTCTTGCTTCGTCTTCCGTTTTCTGAACAACACATGAATCAACTAATCATCTACCCTAAGAATGAGGGCCCTCAAACACACAGGGTTTTGAGGGCCCAAACCCCTGCCATGCAAAGTCCGACCCCTGCCATGGAGAGCCCAAAGATTGTTAGGGTATATTATACGTATTATATCTATGAAAGGAAGCCGAAATGGGCCATTCCGGGAACCCCCCGACCTTTCCCGCCCCGAGCGGCGCGAAGTCGCCCTCGGCCAGCCCCGGCTCTGTGGGACGCTCGGCCGCGGGAGGCGGAGCGGCCTGGCGCACGCAGCGCACGACCGGCCGACGAACGACGACGAATTGGTGAAGGCGGTTCTGGTGAAACGACCTGAACACAGAGGTATCTATAGACAGTAAATAGCCTCTTAGTGATTAAGAGGTGTCCAGAAAATATGTGTTGGAAGGTGCTGGAACATGTTTGCCTGACAGATTCCTTCTAGAAGCTGAACCCTTGAACAGCAGTAGGGTGCTACCAAATTGCTCGGGCACTACCGGTCATTAGCTTTTTGCTTCGAGTTCGGAACTTCTGGCTCCGAATGGAGAAGATGGATACCCCCCAGCTCGGAATTGCGCCCTCCTGAGCAAGCTCGCTAGTACACCCCTTGGAATAAACGGACATGGATGGCATATGGCTCCTACTTGGATGAACAGGTTCAGGAGTTTTTGGGTGTCCTTTCCTTGAATTCCAGATAAGGACTTGTATGATTGCAGTATGTGGTCAGTGAATTGGCTGAGTGTCAATGTGAGAATTTCTAGACGTGCTTCTGGGGCAAATCCCCTTCCACCAACCCACACGGCAAACTCTTTTGCCGACCCCATGAGGGGGGAGATATGAGGAGATAGGCTGACATGTCGAAGGACTGCCCGCGCCCGCCTGCGTCTGGCTTTCAGCAATGTGCCTACCAATCTTGCGGGCTGAAAACTGATGTTCCACATTGCACCGTATACGTTCACTTGCACCCACTGCCGGCAGCTCTCCCGCCCTAAACAATCACAACAAAAAAAAACAATAATGATACAGTAAACAATGTATTTCTGTATGATGCAAATCAAATCATCACGCCGTGGCTCGCCTCTCGTGGCTCGCCTTTGCAGCCTCCACTTCCTGACGTCTGGGTCCGGGCATCAGAAAAACTCGTATAGCTAGAAGCTACGACCGCAACAAGGACGCGTTGGTAGGTGGAGGCCAGCAGAAGACGAACATAACAAGAAGCTACTACTCGACTACTCGATCGCTAGAAGCTACTACGTATAGTAGCTAGAAGCTTCCTTGGGAATCGTTTCACTGGGAATCGTTTCACCTGTAGTAAAAAGGGAAGCTACTAGCTAACATAATACACAACTGACCCGAAAAAAAGGTTCACCTCAGTCACTTAGATTAGCTCCTTCGCTTCGTTCGCCTTTTTCGTGCTAAGCCACCATCGGGTGCTCTTCCCGTCCCAACTGCCCAGTCGCCGGAGGTCCCGGCGGTTTCTTGGCGCCTGCTTGGTTCGTTTCAGTTCCTCCTCTTGTTCCTCCAGGCGCCTCTTGAGTTCGGCAATCTCCTGACCGCGCGCGTGTTTCGGTGCAGGGCGGGGCTGGGCAGCTAGAAGAGTGACATCGATTTGAAGACACATTGTGACGGCTGGTCACGGCGATGCCTGGTTCCTAAGAAGTCCTCAAGACTATGCCAACCTACGGACAAAATGATTTTATCTTCTCCAAACTGACCCGCTTGGTGAGTGATCAGGAGCCTATTATATCTTTCGAATTTGGGCACAAACATGCACAAACGGGTTTGTCTTCTAAGGAGTTCATGGGCAAAATACGATAAATACTTGGCCCATCTTGGCCCAAACATGCCCAACACTAGATAAAAGCAAGTTCGGCCCAAACCTGTTCCTAGTGCCTTAGGATAGTCACGCAGCGCGCAACGTCGCACTCGTGGGCCTTCTTCGCTTCTTCATCGTTGGATGCATTGGATGCCAGAAGTTTCTGATTCACGACCTGGCACATGTGACAGGGGAGACCATCTCCACCTCCAAAAAATGGCTCATGTAACATACTTTAGTTCAGCATTAAAACAAAAGACATCAGAAACGGACAATGAAACCACATTGAACAAAAAATCAAGAATACATTTTCCGGCTCCAAGCTGCCATGAGGTCGCGATCCTTCGCCGCCAGCTGCTCCTTCAATTCAGTCAGCTCTTCTTGGCTGGCTTGGCTCTTTTGCGACACCTCGGCCAATGCTAAGTAGGCGACCTTCGGTGCGTTTTTGGCAGGCGATGCTGCGGAGTGGCCAAGGCAAGCAGAACAAGGGGCCGAAGAAATGGCCACAAGGAGCCCTCAGCTGGAAGCAGATCCACCCTGGAAGTCCAGTTCGACCATATTTTGCGAGGGGATATGGCTCCTTATGGAATCTCGTGAACCCCGGCCACTGAACCACCGGTGAAAGGCGGTGGTCCACCAGGGTGGTGTCTTCGTTGAAACGACTGCGGATGGTGTCGAGTTAAGATCAAGATCGATGTATTTCTGCATGTATGTTGCCGCATACGGCTTCAATCATAGCCTGTCATAGGTCCAAACACCAAAGGAGAAAGAAACAACAAATCAACAAACCATCCATACGACTGGAATATGTTGCATACACACACATGCATGTACCACATATATATACCCTGGGAGTCAAAGACTATAAAAAGAATGGTCTTGAGGGGACCTGAAAGGGAACTTCCTTTACTTCAGCCGGTCAAAATATAGTCAAACTGGACTTCAGCCGGGTATATAATCACTTGAATTCGGTACATATATATACGAGTACCTGGACCCTCCAACAGGTGTTTCCTGGTGACAACAAGTGCCCAGAAGCCGCCTGTTAGGCTTCTAAAACCACCTATTGGAAGATCCTGGTATAGACCTCCTTTATGTCCCCAACTCTTTCACTTTCCTTCAGACCGATCCGTCCAACCCAACCCCCGGCCTCCGTCAGCTCTGCTTGGGCCCTCCGCAGCTCGTCGGTGCTGGACGCCAGCTTCGTCCGGAGGCTCTCCTGAGACGGCTCTCGTCGGTCGGTTCCTGTTCGTCAGGGGACCTACACTGGCTACACTGACCGAGCGAGCTCGGGGTGCCTGGCTGTCGGAAGGAAGGAAGGAAGGAGAGGGGGGGCCCCTATATCACCTCACCTCGCTCCGACGGCGAAGTCGGACGAAGCAAAGCAAACCACCCAGGCCCTGCGGCCCATGTGACTCGTAGCTACGAAGATCGATCCCAGGAGTGTTCGCCATCCCTCTGTTTCGGAGAGGAAGAAAGGCGACTCAGGCGACCATTCACTGGTGGCCGGCATGGACATGCTTGGGAAAGGAGCCAGAACCGCTGCCGAATTGGTTTCGGAGTTTGGGTTGAGGCTTCAAAGGGGGATTCCAAGCGAAAAGCAAGGGACTACGCTTGCAAAAGCAGCTGTAGCTGCCACTGACGCAGTTCTTGCGAACCGCCGTCTAGACCTGCATTCTATATTCTGGATTCTACTATATATTTACTAGTGGGCTCTGCTGCAACTTGCGCGGAGCCAAACTAGTTCATGGGATGTGCATGTTTACATGCCCTATAGGAATGTAACTGCCTATAGATCGATGTCGCATCCACGGCTCGAGCTCTTCATCCACCGCTGCGCTCGTCACGCTTGGCTGCGCAGGCGGAGAGTCTGGCACCTGGTGGCGCAGGGACGGCGTTTTGCTGTGGATCGTCATTGGAATTTGAACCGTTCGAATGAAAAGATAGCACCAAGGTGACTATAAAGGAAGGTTTTTGTGGCCTCTTTAATGAAAAAGGCCCGTATACCTGCTTACTTGGTCGTCTGTTATTTCTCTGACTTATAAGCTCCTGCATGAAGAAGGGCTTTTGGTTGAATTCATGCACCGGTTCGATGGTTGCTTTGCCACTGTTCGTGAACCGTGACTTGCTTGGCCTGCACCGCAGCCACCGCAGCCACCAGTGACTTCCCAGCCTTCACGTTCACCGCCTCTGTCGGAAGGTGGGTCTTGGCGGGAAGGTGAGCTTCGCGTTCCTGTTGCGAGCGATCTGGGAACAAGACTCGTGCGATCTGGACATACAAAAGAAGCACGTGAGCAATTCAATCACTGAGACCTGCACATGCATATATTTCTTACATAGCACGTGCCACATGGGTGTGGGTTCGAGGCCCAAAAGCAAGACTCAAAAAAGGCCATAAAAGGCCAACTCAAAATGGATCTGCATGGGGCAATGATGGGCATTTGAGTGAAACAAACAAGTGAAACAAACGAACAACAAATCCATTTCAGCCCCCTTAATCGGGCCCCCAAGCACCCGCCCATGAACAACTCACTCGCTCATCGGTCCGTGTCGGCAGCTTCAGGCGCAGATCTCAGTGGCCAAAGGTCGGATAGGCTGAAGATCCCCCCGGCCTACGCCTACGCCTGCCTACTTAGGCTGAATCGTACTCCAGCACCTCTGCCAGCCTGTAAGCACTTCCAACAGCGCGAGTCTATCATCCCACGAGGATTCAAGTACAGTACATATAGGGGAACATTTCGCTTCAATCTTTCCCAAACGAGTACGAGTCGCTTTCCAAAGAACCCCGGGCGAATCGATCTTTCAGCGCTCGAATCTTTGCCCAAGCGAAGGCCACTCAGCGAAGGTCGCTTCCGCTACTGATGGGTCGCGGGGCCCATGTTGAGCCACACGACGCGGGTGAGACTGGCCTGTTTCGGACCAGAAACGAGTCTAACAGATTCTGCATTCCTTGGAGCACGAGGAGTAGAACTGGAGGTGTCAAGAATCAATCCAAATCACTCATCATTATAGTCCTTGCATTTCTCAAGGATGAGGGACAGCATGAAACAGCAAAAAAACCTGGTCTTCCCTCCTTGGTGTTCTCACACGCTCACGTGCACTGCGTGGCTAACTCTCCCACATCCACCAGCTTACCTCGCGGCATCGCGAGGAAACCGCTCAAGGCTTGAACAGCACGAAGTTGCGGGAACCAAAGGCGGTCGGGTTCGAGTCAACGGGTAAACTACGTGACACATGGAACCAATGCTTGGATATATTTGGGCAACCGTTCGCCTTGCCCAACGAACTCCCTCCGCGCTGTTCCAGTACCCAAGACCGCCCCCTCCGCGCGGGTGTTCTCACCCACCACGATCGACGGTCGCGGAGAACATCTCCGTCCAGCCACAGGGGGACATCAAACCCCGCCTGCGGGCGACCAACCCAGGTGAGTTCACCTCCACCCTCACCCGCCTGGAGGTCCAGTCTCAAAGGGGCCAAAGGTTTCGGTAGTCCTCACTCACGCGGTGGTCGGCTCTCAGGATCGGTCGCTCAGCCCATTAGGTCATGAGAATAGGTTCTTTCTTTGTTTGGATCAGAGACACGGTGGTCCAGGACCTGACCTAAGATGACCTAACTTGAGATCCCAGTGGCTGAGGTCACTGAGTCACCTGAATGAGGCCACTTACAGACTCCAAAGAGGTCACGTACGGCTCAGGTCCTGGGTGTTACTCTTCGACAGAAACCCAAACAATCCGGCTTGAAACATCAGGTGAATGAATCGACTTAAAATTGAACAAGTACTTTCCGGCAGTCCGGACCACATGGAACCCCAAACCCACTGGGCCAGCTATTGGGAAAATGGTCTTCCGCCACCGGTCTTTCTTTTCAGGAATTCCATATGATTCCATGTTACTTTGCGGTGACATATAATTCCCTCCAACCTCATAGCGATGGCCTCCACCTAGTATATATACTCTATAGTTACTAGAAAAGCTTCAAAGACATACTACTCCCTAGGGCTCCAGTCGTACCTTCGTTTCGAAGGTGGGACGACGGGGGCCCGGGTGCCAAACGTCGTGTCCAGTCATACCGAACCGGTTTGGAGGTCACCTCCTGGAGGTCTATAGGGAGTAGTAGCTGATAGCTTCTGCATGTCCCCGCGACCTCCACCGAGCCAAGCGTCACGCGGCGCGCTCGACGGTAGCAGGGCGCGGGGATCCCATCCGGAGAGAACCATCCCTCCGCAGCGGGCGAAGCAGGCTCCTGTAAGGACGGTGAGTCAGGCGTAAAGCCACTTTCCGATGTGATCAGAGTGAACCCATTGATGTGAAGTTCATTGAAGTTCTACATACCTCCAGAGGAGACCTGTTGGAGGGTGCTGGTATAGAACTGAACTCTATTATATTGCTGGTTCGGACTCATTTTCACTTTGCAGCGTGTCTTGCTTCGTTTCATGCCGTTGTTCTACTGCTGGACTTCTGTCCACATGCTGGACCATCACTGCTGACTCTACAGGGCTCTCCTCCCCGGGCAGGCAGAAGAGCACCTTGTCGAAAATGGAATGGCTCCAGCGCCGGCGCTTCTCATCCCATTCGATGGTGGCCGGCGGCTGCCCGGTGACATGAATCGGTTGAGTCCACTTGTGGTCACACGCTTTGTCTTTCACATAGATTCCGGGCACATACTTCAAGCGATGGGTGGAGGGATTGTGAGCTGGCAGCTTCCCGCCCGCGTAAAAGACTTCGATCTTCTGATCTGTGGTGGCTGGCTGGTGATACCTGGTGGCTGGAACGCGGTGAAAAAGAGACGAGACGGACTCCTAAGCGGCGTTTCCCTGGAAAAATCCACTTATAAGGCAACCCTTTTCTGTTTTTGTTTAGTGGGGTGTCTGCCCATTTTGCTCCCAAAAAGGCGTTGCAGGTTCTCTAGTTTGGATATGTGGAGAGACTCTCCGTCGTCGGTGTCTCGGTGTCCGGGTGCGTCTCTCTCGACACGACACGGTGTCACAGCACTCGTTGCTGGCATACCTAGAAGCTGGTTAGGCAAGAATTTCGATTGGATTCATGGAGGTTCTGAGAGGTTCTGATTGGAGTCTGATATGGTTCATGGAGTTCTGATATGGTTCTGGGAGGTTCTGACATACCTATTGGTTCATGGAGGTTCTATAATAGGTATTTTATTGGAGTCTGCGGATGCTGGAGTTTCTGATTTGAAAGACAGGCGTCAAAATAGTGAGCCACCGGGTGTGTTTTATCCGAAGGTGTTGGTTCACCAGATGTTTAGTTGCGGATGCTTCGGTTCACAGACCGTATGTTGAACTACCAACTCACAAAGAAGCAAACCACGAGGCAGGTCTTCCTGACCGGAGCCCGCAACCAGTGAGTTCAAACAGACATCAAACCCTGCTAGCTGCCAGTCCAAAGCCAGATCTGAACGTAACATGGGATGATCATGGATTTCTCAAGCTGATCGACCCTAAACCCATCCATTTTTTTTCCATTTGCTTGTGGCTTTCCGAGTCGGGGGGGCCCCGGCGCAAGCCTTGTGAATTCACTGGGCTTTGAAAAAGGTTAAAAAGGGTCACTTTCGCCTTGGCGAATGGGAGCGTAGTCCGGTTGCATCTCCTGAACGGTGTCCTCTTGTTGACGGAGAGCAGTGACATAGGCTAGCAAGTCAGGGTCAGTCATCTGGCAGGGTTGAGACTTGCGTTTGCTGAGCCACTGATCCATGAAAATCTTGGCCAAAACCTGATTCAGGTAGGGGGAGTACTCTTTGGCCGAACTGGTGTGAAAAGCTCCCTGGTCGTCCTTACCAACCAAGCTCTTCAGCGTGGTCGGATCGACTTTCTTGGCATATGCTCTGAAGGTCTCTCGAGCTCGTGGAAGGTGAGCCACTAAGAAGGTCGTCGGTTTCCATGCCACACCTTCAAACTGGCCTTGATAGACGTTTTCCAGTGTGACAGCAGGGTGGAGTCGAAGCCATCTCATCACTGGAGTCTTCCAGATGCTCGGGAGATCGTGCCGCTTTGGGGCACGAGGATGCTCACAAATCACAGAAACACCAGCAAGAACCGCATGTAGAGCAAGGTGAATTGCTGTGAAAAGTAACTCATTGGCCACCAAAATTTGTTCTAACTCGGCCAAGGTCAAATTCGGTCTGACCCACGGCTGTTCGGGCAATTTGAGAACTCTAGGGTTACCCTCGAGGGCTCTGGCACTCGACCAGGACTCACAGGGAGGAGCCATCAAAATACCCAAAACTTTACCAGAACCAATCCAAGACTCAAATTTGCGTACATGAGCTTCTTGGCGCATGTCGTGATCCGCAGAAAGAGCCACGTCAATGAGCAGCGGATGACAAGTCACTCCATGTAAAAGGCCCCAGGCAATGAAGTGCTCGGCAAAGTCCCCTGGTCTGCGTCTGCCAGAGTATAGGTACAGCACCACTGGCTGTTCCTGCAATGGAGCGCAGGGAGCAGGAAGCCAAGCAACCGAAGTCAAGGCATCACGAAGGGTGCTCTGACCAACTTGAGTGGGTACATCGAAGTGTTGCGAAATGAGCCAGGCTTTGTAGCTGCGACGATCAGCATGAAAAATTCCTTGAGGAACATTGCAGGCTGGCACCCGGAAGCGCGACAACATATGTTGTTGAATATCAATCGCTGGATGGTCATAATATTGTCGCCAAAGTTCCAGGGCTGCGGCAACTCGTGGTAGCACAACATCGCAAGCCACGACAGAATCATCCCAGTCGATGCGATCGAAAGCATCCCAGAGTGCAAAAAACACTGGTTGAGCAAAAGTCACTGGCTGCAGGTACTCATACAGTGTAGCCTCCTCTGAATCGGCAGTACACAAACGAACAAAACCTGACACAAAGGTGCACAAAGCGGGTTCCCTGTCAGTGGCACAAAGGGTCAGGTCTGCATCGAGAAGTGCACCAGACTCATTAGCTTGCTGAAATCGCAGGTCTGCCAACAACCAAGGGTGTTGGGGCACAGGTCCAGCAAGACGTCGCACCGGCTTGCGAAATGAACGAGTACGCATACGTGAATATTGTTCACGAAGTTGGACACGATCAGCTGCAGCCAAAGACTCCTCAGACTCCGGGTCCAAGGGTGGGACCGTGCAGATGAGCGCGTGCAAACAACCGGTTCGAGTATACTTCAAATGGTGCAGAAGCTGAACTCGCGAATGGTACTGTCTTAGGCACCAACGGCAGGTGGAATCGACAGCATATAGACTGGCCACATTGCGTGAACGATGCTGCTTAAAATCATGTGCAAAAAGTCGCTGCAGGCTAGCAAAAGACTGCTGGCATATGGGGCAATGGAAAATCGGCAAATCTGTCGAAACAGGTGTGGCTGCCGTAAACAAAGCTCCCTTGTTCTGAGCGGTTTGCACAAAACGAGATCGAAAGGCGACCAGGGCATTCCAGATGCGAGCTTGTTGAAAGAAACAGGCATTGGCCAGTTTACATTTTGCCAGCAATGTGCGAGGAGTGGCCGTAAGATCGGCGGCCAGACTTGACCAAGGCTTAGTGTCAACCTCTGGGATAAGACTGTCTGTCGGCAGCAACTGGTTCAGGGCGTTGAGGTCAGCGCGTATCAAGCGAAGCCAACCTGAACGCTCTGTTTGAGCTTGGAGCATACAGAGCAAATCGGCTTTGGGCAAGTCGAAAACACGAACAAAAAGGCGAAGACGTGTCTGGCTCAAAAGCCACAACGGAGGCAGCTGCATGGAAGTTGTCACAATGTCCAACTGATGGACTCCAGCTGCAAGTGTCAAGGTAGGGACAATGCGTCTGTACAATTTGAGAAGCTGGGTGACCCAAAATTGCAGAGTTGCAACATTCATTTGCTGCCATGTGGCGGAGCCATAAAGCAATTTGCTGTTAATTAGACTGCGATAAAGCATCTCACGCGTGTGCTGTTGTAGGCTGCGCTTACGAAAGATGTTCATCAAAAGCAGTCGGCTCATAGGGCGGCAGAGCTGGAAGCGTCGTTTGACTTCAGCATGTGGGTGGCCTCGACCATCATAGAGTGAACCAAGATGCACATAATCTGGGCGAACATGGACTATGCCCTGTGGCAGGCTTTCACAAGAAAAGGAAAGCTCCGGAGAGCCATGAGGCGTCAAGTCGTCCCAGGCTTGTCGAGCTTTGGAACCTCTAAAGCGTAAAACAACTTCGGTCTTGTCTTGAGCGAAATTGAATACAGTGCAGTGGGAGGCCGCAGCATCCACAAGAGTGCCAAGCAACAAACGAACGTTATCGAGTAAGAGGTCCGGTGTTTCTGCACAGGTGAAGGCTGTGAGATCATCAGCCCACGAGGCCATACCTGGAGCGAAAAGATTGGGAGGCTCCAAAAATTCCTCCGGACCAGGCAACCATTGGAGCGGGAGTTGGCGAAAAACGCCAAGTTCGACCAAACGCGCCTTTGCATGAGACTGAATCTCGGCCAAAAGGAAGGCGAACAGCATGTCTGCCAGTGGGGAGCCAGGGCGACTACCCCGGGTGGTATGAACCACCGTTGGTCGATCGGCCATACTGAACCAAGTTGCATTAAGGACATCACTTATGATCCAACGCAAATGGTCAGGGACTTGTGCAGTTGCAAAGGCATCTGGCTGATGCATCAAATGCATGAACGTTTGGTACGATTGACTGGACAAACCATGATGCCGGAAGAAAGCTGCAAGGTCTTCATCGGTCTGGATGTCTCGAAGCAAGGCTGGGCGAAAAAGCCGGTAGTAGGCACTGTTGATGTCAATGAAGACACATGCATGAGACAGGCCTTTAGGGGCAGCATACTCTGCATGGGACTGGACCAAGAGTTGAATTTGGTCCGGACCAGTGCCTGGAAGGCATCCAGCCTGCAAGGGCGGAGCTGAATTGGGCAGGTAGCGTTGAAGCTTGCTGCGCCAAATCTTATGCACCAGCTTAGTCAAAACATCCTGGAGCATGATACCTCTGTAACCTCGGGGATCATGCGCAACTGTAGCCTTCTTAGGCATGTAGATCAATTGACCACCCTTGAAACGCATGGCCTCACGGCATCTCAATGCAACCTTTAGGACCAAAGGAAAGAGCAAGCGAGCTGTGGTCGGGATATCCACTTGATAGAGCTCGGCAATTAAACCATCTGGCCCTGGGGCCTTATTGCTCCTGAATTGGCGCAGGCTGTGTTCAACTTCTTGCAGCGTTGGCAAAACACAAGCAGAAAAGTTGGGCGTTGAGAGCATGTGAAGCCCCTTTTGGCCGGCAAAAAAGGCTTGCAGCTGAACAGGAGAGACCGGGCGGCCTTCTTCCAAAGCCGCAAAATGAGATTCCCAGCGTTCATGGATGGCGTGAAGGTTGGTAATGAGGTGACCTGCAGGGTCTTTGACTCCTGGCAAGGGGCGAAACTGGTGATTGGCCTTACGCCCGGTCTGGCCAAGGAGCGGCTGTAGTGCTTGAAAAAGCTTTTTTGCATCCGATTGAAGTCCGGCAGATTCAAATCGTTTAGCAATCTCATATGCATGTCTGGCCTTGTCCGTACGAACCTGCTGCAAAACAGGACGATGCAGAGACCGACGCATGGCTAATGACCAAGTGTGATTGGTCTGGAGCGACAACAAAACTTGTTGGTGCAAAGAACGCAAGTCATGGTCTGGCGAGAGCGACTCAAACTTGTGGGTCATGGACTGCAATCTGCGGAATAGACTTTCACACAGAAGCGTATAGCGTGCCAAACGCTTGCGGCATTGAACCAAGGACCATGTATGTGGTGACATGTACGGCTGCCTCGGATGCTTATGAGAGCTCTTGAAATGTGTGACGCTAAGCTGCTGTAGTTGTTGTGTGAGGAACTCAGCATGGCAACCAACTCCCATAGCCCAAGGGATGGGCGGGAGAGCGTCTAAAGCAGCTACAAATCGAGAGCGTGCCTCAGGTTCTTGAAGTGCTTGTGGTCTCAACCGAACTGGGCGAGAGCGTTTTGTGGTCTGATCAACCAAAACGAAATGCAGGCTCAATTGCAAAGCTTGGTGATCGTCTTGCTGGGCAAAGGTGTCAAGATCGAATTGCAGGAAGGTATGCGGCTCGAAGCTTTTCCACGTTTGATGCAGCACAAAATAATCCAAACGCCCACCTCCTACTGTATGATGTCTCCAGGTAGCACTGGGACCTTGATGAACAGCTGGAAAGGTGTTGGCAGCGAAGAGATTGTGCTTCAAAAGGACTGGATGCAGCAAGCGGCCACCTGCATTCTCAGGTTCCGGACACACATTGCTTACACTGTCGCTTTCAACCTGGCCTAAACGGGCATTAAGATCACCTCCTAGGATAAGCTTCGAAACCTGGGCAGTAACTGTCAAAAGTCTGTCAAACCAGGCCCACCACTGGTCCTGTTGAACATCTGTGGAAGACGGCAGCGGTGCATGGACTGACATGAACTGACAGCGAAAGGGACCGCAATGCACGGCCATCAACAAATGGCGATGGTCATAGGACAGGGTTTGGATGTCGGCATCACGAAAGCGCAGCGATTGAGTGGCTGTCTTACCAATGACAAGAGACTTATGGAACCACAATTCGCACCCATGGTTTCCATCACTGCCTGAGCAGTAAACGTAGTACCAACGATTGTGGCGTGTGCCTGTGTGTGTGCGGCATTCTTGTAAGGCAACGACAGCAATTCCTAACTTATTAAATTGCTCTGCAAGCGCAAGTGCCTTGCCATCGGCTGTCAAACCACGGACCTGAGCCTTTATGGAGCCAGCGGACAATGTTTGGACATTCAGGGTAACCATGTCGAAACGCACAAAGCTTTGGGCATTCTCGGTGAGGCTAACAGGCGATGTCCAAGTACAGTCAAAGTACAGTCAACGGGAAAATTGGTTCCTGGTCCCTCAAGGCAAAAAAGCGGCTGCAAAGCCAAGGCAGACGGTACATCAGGCCGGGCTTTCAAAGCTAGCCAGGCATGTGAGCTGTGTTCATGGCGAACCAGTTGGCTAATGACGAGTGGCAAAATGGACGAAAACAGCAAACGTTTGGCAGTGCCTTTTGCAATGGCGTCTGCGAGTTCATTCCAGGGTTGCCCGTCGTGAGCGGCAACATGGCGGAAAGAGACAGAGCGTTTGCTGGCTCGAACTAAGGCACGCAGGCAAAAGAGGGATCGAAACAGAGCCCTGCTTTCTAAGTCGCATCCTCCTTGCCAGGAGCCGGCTGCTGAATAGCCAATGCTGGTGCTGTCAAAACACAATTCAATGTTTTGGCATGAGTGCTGCAAAGAAAATGCTAGGGCCCAAACCATCGCACTTGCTTCAGCTTGAGAGGAGCAAGGAGTTGTAGCTCCAACGAAATGGGCATCTTGCATGCCGTCTAGAGCAGTATGCACTTGGCCAGTCAAAAAGCCTCCATAATGCCACTTCAATCTGTCCGAGGGCAAATCAAGGCATTCATACAAGATCACCACGGACCAAGCTGCAGCATCGGGGTAAGACTCATGTCGAAAGTGGGAGCCATCAGTATAGAGGCAGACTTTATTAACATGATCTCCTTGCCAATCAGGCGTAAGCTGTAGAGCTAGCTGGCTGGACGAATGTAGTTCTGGCAAAAGTTCCAAAACCTGTCTAGACATTTCACTCACCTGCTGGGGCCATGGACGGACGGCCGATTCTACGAGAGCGGTGAGGTCAGCAAAGGAAGACTGGGCACTACTAGGCACTATGAGACTATCCAAACAAAGAGTAGTGCGACTTGCAAAAACTGGTTCACCATTCTGGGACTCCTGATTGCCATTCAACGAAAAGGGAAAATTGCTGGCGCAATGTACAGGAGATTCCCCATAGCTATCTTGAAAAACAGCAGTATCTGGAAAACGGCCCAAATCGGAATCACCGGACCCATGGGATTGCCGACTAAGGGGACCAACGAAAGGCAAAGGCAAAGCATTCCAGGCCACTGTGGACGGGCCCACAGTGGCCCCAACATCTACCCCTGTTCCTCCGGGTCTTCTTGGGAGGCGACTTCGGTGGGCACGTTTGAACCGTTCTCGTCTTCCGAATGCACTTGGACTGGGACAACACCCACCGCTTGCATTGGACGGACAATTCCTTGCTGATGCTGTTCGTGCACACTTCCTGAATGCATTTTGTGCAACTTGGGAACTCGGCTGAGTTCGATTGGTGTAGTCAATCCGGCAGGATCGCCTGTGGCATAACATGGTGCGAGGTTCTCGGGCACTGTAGGGACAGCCGGATTGAAGATGGCTGGACCCGGTGACATGGCGGTCTCTAGTCGCTGAAGGGCAGTGCCTGGAGAGGATGATGCAATGGAAACTGGCCTCTCGGGAGTGGCTGGAGGTGGCAATTGCGGGAGACCACCTACATCCACATGGGCTGTAGCAGGCGTTGGACTTGCAGCGCCATCGTCTGAAGCTGCGACTGCTTGTGATTGCTCGTTCTGCGATGTCATAGCTTGTTGCTGGATCCATTGTTGTATCTGCTGCTGTTGAAACTGTTGGTATTGCAGGGCAGACAAAACCTGCCTGTACCACAGAGTCATCTGAGCATCTGTCTCCTGTGGCTCGGTTTGCCCTGATGCAATCTGTTGGTTTGCTGAATGCATTGGTTCCGATGTGGGAAGGGCAGCTGCTTGTTGTGTAGGGCTGGATGCTGTAATCGGGCAGGGTTCCGTCATAGTGCCAGGTGCTTGTGCTAGTAGAGCCGATTGATCTGGAGCTGTTGCCTGGGGCTCGACTGAAAGAGGCTGTGCAATCGTATTTAAACCAGGCATAGGTAAAGCTGGCTGTGATGGCTGAAGCTCTTGTTCTGCCTGTTGTACTGCTTTCAGTAAAGCGGCTTGTGTGCCAGGTGTATCTGGTGTGCCAGGCCAGGCGTTGGTGCATGGAGTGATCGGCTGTGCTGGCGACGAAATGTCTCCTGCTTGTGATTTCTGTTCTGAGCCACTTGACCATCGGCCTGGGGGCGGAGTAACGGGCCCAAAAATTGGTGGGCTGGCTGGTGCTGGCGATGCTGGCGAAATAGCAGGACTCGCTTTCATTGTCTGTGGCGAGACTGGATTGTCGGATGATTTGGCCATGGACTGAGTAGCAATCGGCAATGCTGCCAGTGGCTGTTGTCCAATCTGATCCTTGGTCTGTGCAAGATGCGATGATGCAGGCAACACTGAGTGTGGGCACGACTCTGGAGGTGCAATGCCAGCCAGATATTGCGGCCCAGGAAGCTGTGGTGGCGGAGGCTGTGGTTGCTCTGCCTGTGATGCTTGGCACGCTGCATAAGCCCATGGTGTGATTGGTCGACAGGGCTGAGCTGGTATCTGTGCTGGCTGCAGGGATGGGACCAAAGAGGGCTCTGCGGTTGCAACATTGCCCAAACCTGCCAGGGCTTGTTCCACAGTAAGCGTATTGGCTGGAAAAGGAGGCTGTGGATGATTTTGGGCAGTATGGATGTTGGGTGCAACTGGTAAAGTGGGCCCATGTGGCTGCATGGCTGGCATACAAGGGCTGCTGTAGATTCCTTCTACATCCATTGGCATGGTGGCTGGAATCATCACTTGAGCTGCACTGGGACCAAAAATCTGAGCAATCTCGGCCTTGATCGACACAACCTCTTCTTTGGCCTGCTTCAACTCTTGTTGTGCCAAATGAACAGTATGCTGATAGCTGGCTTGTGCTGCAAGGAGCTTTGCACGTTCGGTTTGGAGGTGTGTCTGCCAGGCTTGGTTGGAAGTATCCAAAATTTCTTCTAACTTTTTGACTCTCTTCTCTGCTTTGCCTAAACGATTGGCTTCGGCATGTAACTTGGCCTGAAGCGACTTTGCTGGGACCTGTTCCGCTGCCATGGTTTGACATGCTGTAGCGAGGTCGCATTGTTGGACAATGCACGTGTGCTGAAGCTTTTGTGCAAGAGCTTGTATTTGTAGAGCCAATGCAGACTGTCCTGAGGTCGAAACATGGGCTTGTGTGTTCAAATGCCCTGCTTGCTGACTTCCTGTCGATGCTGTCGCATGCCCTGTGGTTGTCATGGTTGCTGTTGCTGCTGCTGTATGGGCTAGGGCTGCTGCTTGCTGATGCTTCGACGAATGCATAAGCTGGACAGTTGGACCATGTTGGACTGACTCGGCAGGGGACCATGCAACTAGCTTGGAACTCGAGACTTGGTCCTGGCCACCAAGTGTATGCAAGACAGACTGCAAGGACGAAGGCTGCAACGATGGTTGTTTTGCAGCTGAAACCACCCCTGATTTGGACTTTCCCTTCTTTGAATCGGGGGAACTCCAATGGAGGTTGCAACCCTTGCAAAACTCTACATTGGGGCGGTTGGAAAACCCACATGAACAGATCCATTTGCTCATTCTGTATTTTCTGAATGAGTGATGACTCTTCAGTCTCTGGAGAAAAACCTTACTAGGGATCCAGCTGTGGCGCGCTTGAGATCTCAAAGATGACCTCTTCTTGCGCCTCTTGCGATGCCAGCTTGGTAAACCTGATCGACGTCCCTGCAGGATGAAGAAAATGGCTCTATTGCGGCACCGCAAAGAAAGGACGAGCTATCGACCTAATGTCGACTTCTCTGAGGCTAAGCAGTCGCTGCTAATAGCGTGTTCTGAGCCCTCCTAAACCCATCCACCCATCTGCAAAACCCATGGGAGAAACTTCGGTTCCGTTCCTCTTCCTTCTCTTCCGTCTTCACCGGTCGATTGGACCGACCGCACCGTCAGGTGCTGCTCGGTCAAGGCGCTGGACCTCGATGTCCACGCTGCTCTCGAACTGCACCATTAAGGCTTCGAAGCGGCCCTCACCCGAGGTGGTGTCCGGCGAGCGGCCATAGTAGCTCTTACCTCCGGTGTAAGAGGTAGGTGGTCACATCTTGGGGGGAGTAAGAAGCATGTACTGCTTGCTCACAAGGGGAAGCTGTGAGTGGATGATGTGAGACCTACACAGGTGTGCACAAAGCAGTTCACAAGGACAGTCGACATGTCCCCAATTCTGACACCAACATGCCTGGCCTGTCCCCCAAATCTGCACAGTGGGCATCGGCTTGCTGTTCTTATCCACCACGGTGCCTTGCAGGAGCACTGCCTTGTTGGGACTGCTGTAGGCCTCACTTCGTCACGTCCTGCGTGAGTGACGTGTTACCTGGCAATGTATGTCGTACAGGTGGGCGGGATTCGTTTTTCAAGCCCAGGGAAAAGGCCCGTTTTTGGGGGGTGCCCTGTCTGGAGACCTGTAAGTCATGTCAATTGGTGAGATGTCCATCGGTGAGCCCGAACGGAAGCAGCTGGTAGGCATCTCTCTATGAAGATTGCAGTCGCCACCTTCTCAGTCCGGTGCTTTCTGGACACCCCTTAGCCACTAAGGAGGCTATGTAGTCCGACACCTCTTTGGTGTCGGTCCTGTTTGAAGATGTTTTGCGCGCATCCAGGGGCCGAGACGATTTCTGCTTCGTCGTTGCGACTCGGCGCCCTAGTCCTCGGCCCACACATTCTGCGTTTGACCCGGCTAAGTGGAACGGAGAATGACGCAAACGATGCAGTTGGAAGAGGAACTTCCAACGGAACCCGTATCAAAACCTCTTCCAGATCCATGGGACTGCCATAGGACTGCCTATCAGTTAGGGTGGTTTTCCGGGTCAATGGGGCGGCATCTATGGCAGTCCCAGACGGGCCGTGTCTGGGTCAAAACGGTCGACCCAACGGTCTGGCGATGCCGGATAGCCAAAACCTCTTCCCCCCCACTGACAGACGGAGTGCCAAATCCATGTTCCAATAGCCAAACTTCTTGACTGGAGCCGCCAAGGACTTCTCACCTTCCTGCTGAAGCTTCTGCATGAACGCTTCCGGCGTGATCCATCCCGCTTCTCTGGCGTCTGGATCGTAGTCACCCTCCTTTCAGAAAACACGACCCCCAACAAAGCGTTTCGTGTTCGCTCGCGCGATGGCACCCCCAGATCGGGCACCAGCTCAGGTGAAGTGGAGCGTTTCTCAAACCTTCCTTGGCGGTAGCTTGAAATCCTGGCCCCCCTGAAAACACAATCTGTATATATACATGTCCATACATATCCTTACAATCTTCAGCACTATAGCGCTTAAGGTTTGAACCCTCACGTACTAGACTCACCGCCGGTCCGGCGACGACATCCCTCCCATCACTTCACTCAGTTGGCACCTTCACAGCGCTCCCATCCCCGGTCCTTCGCAAACTTCCCCGGGCCCATCTTCTTCTTCCGAGGCCTGGATCGTCTCCCTGCAGCGCTCGCCTCCTCTGTGACGGCGCTCCTCGCCGTGCTTCGCAGACTGTTCTCTGCTGGGACGCCATCCAGCTCTAAATCCGCCACCTGAACCACGCGCAGCATGGCGCTGCTATTTGTTCAACAAACCTTTCAATCGTTCTGTGAAAGAAATCAGCCTGGTTTCTTAATAGTGTTTTCTTGGTTCTTTCTGGTTTTTGTCCTTTCCTTTTTTTCCTGCTTGCTTCTCCTCTTGGTGCAAAGGGTTGGCTGCTTCAAAGGTGATCCGAAGAAAACAACAACACATGCCGTATGGCATGTATACATGCCATGTACTCATGTACCTGATTAACATCCATGCTGTATATATCCATGCTACAAAACCATAAGAAAAACCTATATTAAACCTTCCGCCTGGGACGTCTCTCTCCTTCTCCTTCATTCTCACCCCCAACCTCGGCGCGCCATTGCCCGCTCTGCTCATCGAAGCTCCAGAGCTCCGCGGTGG
>CAXIVM010001180.1:0-15109 GCA_964035705.1 Porites rus
TGAGACAGTTGGGCTGTCTGAAGGTCATGAGTTAGGCATTGGGCCTTTTACATCCTTTCGCTATTTGATGCTGTTTGCTGAGAGGAGAAGAAGGAAAAGGACAAGGCAGAAAAGAAGGAAAAGAAGCGCTGCTCGGTCAAGAGATTATTTATATTCTTGCTTTCTTGCATCCGGCACAGACTTTAAGGAAACAAAATTCCGTCCGTATCCTAGAACGGGCGATGCAACAACCCGCCTTACATTCCCACATTTGTTCGAACAATGCAGTCAAGACCTATAGGCAGAGGCAAATGGCAGCCTTCCTATATAGGGCGCGGCCTGCCTTTTCCGAGCCGATGGGCTCTCAAAAGATGTGCACAACAAGACATGGACATGGACTAGTGACTAGATCCGGATTTGTGTCAATCGAGGGCGATGAAGACCTCTGGTAGGTGGTTTTGCCCAGAAAACGCTACATGTTGGCGAGTTTGAGCGCCCTATCCGCAGCATCTCTCATGTCGAGGTATCACCATCCCGGACAAGCTTTACGGAGACTGGCCTGAGATTCACAGCCATTGAGCATGGAATACATCGTTCAGACATAACATTGCCAAAGCAGCATTCACCGGTAGGAGAGAAGCATACAGGCGCAGTACATATGGTTTATAGTTTTCTTAATTTATTTACTTATATTTTGTTCAATTATATGTTCTTGATGTTTTGGGGGAGTGGGGTGGGGGGTCAGGCAGCAAACAATGAGATTGACAAGAAGTTGATAGAGTTTATACACTTGAGTTCCTTCTTCATGATAAAGACAGAACTGGTGCATTCCCAGGTGATTTTTTAACATATGGATTGAAGATTGAAGTTATTGTTTCAGGGTGTCCAAAGGCGTTAGTGGACTGATGGTGGATCGCATGCTGAGTCAAATGGCACGTAGCCCAGTCCTGAGTATATAGGCTCCTCATTCCCAGCAGGAAAAACCGGCTATGGCGTCCACAGGGGGGAAATGAGATGCGTGGGGCCGCCAGCAGCAAATACGCCCACTCTTTGCTGGCCAGACTATACCCAGGTTGGGTGTATGAGGGGTAGCTAAGTATATGATCCTGATTGGGCAATAATGAGAGCAACAATTGAACAGGACAGGACAGCAGATACACGTGAGTGACAAGCTCGAGGAGTTTTGCTAAATTGGTTCGTCTCTCCCTTGAAAAGTGCTGCAAATTTTGTGGGACACGGTGGATGAATTTTCATGAAAGGTTTCAAACAGCAGCACGTAGCGGTTCCAGCATCCAATGGAAGACAGCAAGGGCAACAAATTCACCCTCCATTGGGTACCTCTTTCGGGAGTGGGAGCCTTCCCTTTCAACCGAACGCTGTGGAAGCCTTTCATGCAAGGAGAGTGGTGGGAACTACCACGTCAGCAAGTTGGTTTGGTGCTGGTGAAGGACCTTGCAGAAAGAAACACCGGAAGTAAACCCTGCAGACTGGCTCCTATGACAGACCTACTAACAGACCTATGACCTACAAACTATCCACAAATATCCCTTCTTGAACATGGACCTGAGAATTGAACCGTGGAAGACCATTTACCTTCACAAGCCAGCAGCTTTGGGGGTGCATGATCAGAGAAACGCTTGACAGTCCACTCAGCTGGTAACCAGCTTGACGCGAAGAACGGTTTTATGGTTTATGAGTTGAGCCTCAGTTATAAGACGCCGCAGATCTGAGAGAGACCTCACCCCTTGCGAGACCTCATAGCTGTTTGCAGGAGCGGGTCAATATGTACAACTGGCAGTACCCCTTCTGGGACGACAAGCGCCGCCTCTCGAGTTGCAAATGGTAGCAGCATCCAGTTTCCTGATGTGGAGAGGTTGCCTGCCAGGATCAACAAGGTGTACAGTGCACAAGCTGTAACGTCAGTAGATATAGAATCTTGACATTTCTGATTTAAATTCTTTGTGGATGTATAGTTCCCGTGTCGGACAGGTGCAGGTAGAACATGCAATAGTATGGTGTTAAATGTGCTTCGGTGTGCTTCAATGCGTTTGGAGCAGGCACCCGCCGATGCCGCCGAGCCACTCTTGTCGGCGCTCGTTCAGGATCCTACGTGGGGCACTTGCAGAGCTTTTGGACGCCCCAGCAATGCAATATGCAGCCTGGCCACGAGATATGAGCTGTAAAGAGGATAGTGGGCCAATCACAGATGGCCATGGCCTTTTACTGTTGCTCAACTGGATTGACAGGAGAGCCCTCAAGTGTACAAACAAGCTCGGTCTATGGTGGCACTGCTCCGGCCCACCTACCCCCAACACCGTCACCACGGCAGTCACCACGCCGGAAGCTCCGGGGTCGGCCCGCCGTTCGAAGTTCTGGACACCGAAGACACCGAAGTTCCTTTCTGCTTGGATTGTGGACTGCGATTCTATTTCACTGAGAGGATCCAGAGGCTTTTGAGAGCTTGACATCCTGAAGACACCCAGGTACTTTGCGATGATCCATGGCAACGTCCAGTGGTTGCAGCCCGAAGGGGATAAGGTTGGAACGTCACGCGTCGACGCGTGTGAAGGAAACCAGTTGGAACCTGCCAGGTTTGGTGTGTTTCGAGGATCCAACAAGCAATACCCTCCCTTCAAGATCCTCATGGTTGCGTTGGATGGCATGGCCCATCCCCGAATTTCGGAAGCCCATCACCGATCCAGGGCGGTGGCCATCCGGACGTTGGAGGGAGGGTATCAAGGAATCCGACGTGCGGTTTCGAGGACTCCGCGTTTCTTAGAGCTCTCACTTTCCAGTGGAGTGGACCAACGCCCCACTTGAAATCCCTATCCATTTAGTAAGTTGCTTCGGAGCCTTCCTCTTTTTGTTGGGGTGGGACAGCGCCACTTGGAATGTCTTTGGGAAGCGAAGCTGCCGAAGCGCACGGCCAGGGACCAATGCCCAGAAAGAGACTTGACTGCGACCAAAGACTTGGAGAGGGGAGAACCGGAATCGAAATGCTCCCGGCCCACCTAGGACCTAGTAGCGATGGCCTCCAACCGAGCGATGGCCACCACCGGTCGTAGCTTCTAGTTACGGTACTAGAAAGCTTTATTTTACTATATAGTTAGTAGCGATTCCGATGGCCTCGAACCTAATAGCGATGGCCTCCGCCGGTCGTAGCTTCTAGTTCTTGGGGTTCCTGGTTGGCTGAAGCATAGCATTGGTTCAGTCGTTGGTGCATGGTAGTGTTCGGTGAGGGGAGCCCTTAGGCTACAGGCACCGAGATGAGTTTCCACACATCAGTGTAGGCGTCTATAGTGTTTTGCGGTGTTTGTTCTTAACTGAGCCAGGCTGGACCTCCTGTATCAGTCCATGTTGACAAGAGTGGTTTCAGAGTAGATGGCACTGGCACCCCAAAATGTCTTTTTTGTAGGGGCGCCAGGAGAGGAGAAAGCATGGAGAAAGCATGAGAAAGCGAACTCCAAAAGGGGAGTTGGAAGAAAAGCTACATGAGGTCTTCATCATCAGCCGTTGCTAACAACCAGTGCTTTGATAGGCGTGGCACACGGCCACAAGACATTCGCCGTGCCACCGTGAGACCCTTTGTGGCCACTGAGGTAGACCAAGCAAAAAAACAAAAAAGGACGTGTGAGATGAAGCTGAGAAATGTAAAACTGAAGACGTAGCTGAGATAGCCTTACTGAGGACGTTTGAGATGAAGCTAACAAGTTGAATTCATTTGAATTCCATGTTCCCTCTTCCGTCTTGCGCGTGCTGCGCATCGCTTACGTAAGACTTGAGGACGGCTTGGCTCGTGAAACCTGGCTGCGAATGTCGCTACAGCTATGGTCCCTTCGAGGCGATACGGGCGTTTTGTGAATCGAATTCGAAAAAGAAACCGAAATCACTGAGGATTGAATGTATAACATGAAATACCATGAAATAACTAATGTTATTCCCAAGCTTTGCGCTTTCGGATGTGTTCCCTGTTTACTCTTAACTTAGGAGGTGTTTTTTCGATTCATAAATTGGCCTTTTGCTTTGGCGGTGCTAGTGCATTTAGAGAACAAGGGTGTCCGTGAATTGACTGTGCAAGATAGGTGCAAACATATCGTTTCCATCCGTTTCCTGCGACAGTCTTGCAATCCACGTACCTATGAGGGAAGTCTGCGATTTGTAGAACAAGGACAGGGACTCTCAGAATCATTGTCACTTGCACTGTAGAAATAACAGAGTGCCTCGTCTTTATTTGCCCCTTTTTCTTGGTCAAGTTGCTTCAATTCTAGTGTTTGGGAAGCTCAAGAGGATAAATTATTCACTTGCGAGCATGCCATTTCTTTTGCGACGAACTGTGTCATTTGCCATTTTGCAAGGTGCCGCCGGCGCCCTTTCCTCCTTGGATGATCTCTTTAATGGCAGAGGTGCCTTAGCTTTCCAAGAAGCATGGAATAGAAAGTGGTAGAGGTTCAGGTGGTTGCCGTGCACGGGAGAAGTGGACAAACTTGCTTGTCAGAGGTGCATCGAGATGCCTCAAGCCCATGTCCACTCAAGCAACAATGATTGCATAGGCAGTTTTTTTATGTTGTATTCATTGATTCAACGTAAGCATCATGACCTCGGCATACTTTTACGTGTTCAGAGGTTTGGCAGTGCACTTCCGGCTCGCAGATTCAGCTCGTGCCTTTTTCTTATATGTGTGTATATATATATATAAGCAATTCTTTTTTGCACAGCTTCGGTGGCAGGTATAAGAACTGGTCGCACTGCTTTTAAATGAGGCATCCTGCTCATCATTTCGACACGCGAAGCGAGGTGATGCCTGCTTGTGGCTTTCCCAACATGACTGAGTGGCCAGAAGCTTTGGGTTTGCAAGCAGATAGGTTGGTCGATCAACTTTTTCCCACCAAAGAAAACCAAGTACAAGATGGGTTGCTCAAAGATGGATAGTAGTCAGCTACAACTGCAGTTTGCATTGGGTTCGGGCATACATTTCCATTCAGAAAAAGGGAAAAGTCAATTAATTCTTCCTATAGTAGTTTCAGAATAGATGGCACAACCCCCCAATGTCGGTGGTTTGTATGGGTCCCCCATCTGTCTAAGACATCTCGGGGTGCCAGTGCCATCTATTCTGATGGCCCACTGTAATTTACATGTGACATGGAGCTTGTTGGAGCTTGGTCATGCCTACAAGAAAAGACGTACGTGCGCTACGGATCGATCCTGACATCCATCGTTTGAGAATCGGGAGGTGAATGGGAGACATTCCGAACTTGCACTTTTCTGAACCTGCTCTTGCTAGGGTTTGTTCGACTGAGTCGATGTAGTGATCCTGTATCCGCCTAAAAGCCACAAAACATGTGAGAGATCAGTGCCACACGAGAGACCGGCATGGCTTGCGGCTGCTGCACGGCTTGTAGAAAGAAACTCTCTCCTGTGAAGCGAGTGCTTCTGAAAAGCAGTTCTGTCCCGCTGCGAGGGACGTTCTTGGATGGTCTTGAGCGATGGTCTCAGGATTGCTGCAACCTGAACCTCTACATGGATGGTTCGAATACCGTTGGCTGGCATGCAGATGATGAGTCTCTTTTTCAAGGCACGGGGCGAACGAAAATGGCTCGAAAACGAGTGGAAAATGGACGGAAACGAGGGCGAGAGGATGCGAGAGGCGGGTTGAAGATGGTTGACGTATTCTTTTCGGTGGATTGAAAGGGGCAGAACTAGACTCTCCAGGGCAATCCTGTGGCTCCATAAATAACACCACGATTTGGAGGACCAACCCTGCTAAGTCCCAAGTTGTGATCCACTTGTTTGAAACACTCCAGTCGACGCACCCTGTTCTCGGCTCCTGGGAGTGCTTGGCTTGGAAGATGGCTTCGGTCCAGCCATTCCCTTCATCGAATCCGCCAGGCCGCCCCGTTTTTTTCGGATTCCAGAAATCGGACCAAGCTCCAGCGACCAAGCCGTGGTAGTTCCCTTCAGTTCCTGCCACCCCAGCTGTGTTTCACCAACCCGTGAAACGCATGGAGTGACAGGGAGTGAATCAAACCGTGCGTGAGCCGACGACGGCCGGCCTGCAGAGGCCTCATTGGAGGCCGGCTCGCAGTTTTCAGCCAAGGTAAACATCAGGATATCACCATCATTTCTTTGTCTTTGGGCATGCCACGGCGCTTTGAACTTCGCTACAATTGGCCTGAGACCGCGGAAGAAGACGCAGCTTGCTGATCGAACAACCAAGCCGGTTTTGCGGGGTGGGACTAGGCGTGGCTTGTTTGAGGGGGTTGGAAGATGAGCAGTTTCTTTTCCACTTTCAAAGCTCACCTTCATCGGTTGAGATGTTCTTGGGATGCCTGGCAGAGGCTGCAGCTAGAATGCTTCGCCATGAGGCTGCCCGTGTTGAATGGCGGTGGTTTTTGGGGTGGTGTGTGTGTGGGTGGTGAGCACACTTTACTCATCATTGCTCACGACGATGCAAAGTGTCCATTCCAAGTATCTCCACCTTTGGGTCTCCAGAGGTTGCGTTGGGGGAGTACAGTGGTCTCCGAGTAGATGGCGCAGGCACAAACCCCTACGTATCTAGAGGGGGTTCCATATAAACCACCTTTTGAGGATTGTGCCATCTACTCTGAAACCACTGTAGATAGAGGCTGATTTGGAAGATGCTATCCTCTCCCAGCTGTGCTACGTTTTGGTTTCGACCGATGGACTTTTCAAAAGATGGATTCCCATAGGACCCTTGCGTGGCATTCCCGTCTCGTTGTCCAGAATGGACTTCCGTACCTTCGTGACGTCCGAGGAAGTCTTGCCCATCATCCTCAACAACGGTGACTTGATGACGATGGAAGGTATGACTCAGATGCTTGGACCCCCCGCGACGTCGGTGTTTTAGTCGTGCGGTGGCCCCTTCTGCCTTCGGGGGGTTCGGGCCTTCTGGCCTTCGAACCAGAGTCCTTGAGAAGATCATTATAGAAAAAAAAACTGGTTCGGCGTGCAAAAGTCCATGTTGTGATCTAGAACAAACACGCGAGAAGAAACACGCGGACCGCCTGGGCATTGGCGGCGCGTTGTTTGAGAACATGAGTCCCAGGAAGCATTTGCAGCACCGTGTGCCCAAAGAGAACGTCCAGGGGCCACGCATCAACCTGACCTGGAGATGGGTTCTGAGCCTCAGGGGATGGAGGGAGAGTGGGACCGGACGGACCTTGTTTGTAGACGGTTGATGAATAAGTAAGAGCCCCATCAGAATTTTGGGATCTCCATATGGGGTTGTATGATTTCAACAGTCTACTTACTTAGTGTACTTGTGAATGATTGGCTGCTCTTTCGGTTAGATCTGGGGAGCACTGAGAGCTTTCAACAAATGGATCCGTATGGTTAGTTGGTAAAGGAGCTTGTGGGGAGCGAAACTGATTCCACCGAGCTCTCCTTGGATAACAAGCAGATGACGATGTGCAGTTCATTGGCCAGTGACTGGTGTTTTCATGAGGTTGCGTCTTGTGTCGCAAATTGGTATACAGTAATATTGTATGGTCTTCAAGCGGAAGCAGCCGACAGCATATGACTGATGTTTACAGTCACGTTGTGGCATGAAGCCTACGTCTTGGTGCATTGAGCCTGCTCCAAGATGTCACAAAACCACAGCCGGGCCTTTTGTCAGAAGCCTTTTTGAAATGATCTATTCCAACGACTAGGGCTGAATAGGGAGTCCCTTGCTTCGTCCGAATCCGGGCCTCCAGTGATCAACCCAATTCACCCAGCGACCCGGCGACCCCACCCTGCCATCCCGCGACCTTGCAGAGGATGAACAGAGGCGATACAATCGGCGATACCGAAGTTGATGCAAGGAGATGACGGCTTCACTAGGTGTATGCAGGAAGTTTCCTTTTGCACAGCATCCAAGGAAAGAGTAGCGTTGATACATGTTTGTGCTTTCTGTGGTGATAATGTAGAAGATGAGCTATTTCTTGTAATTTCAACCTGTCTTACAGACCTTGCCCCAAAACGCAGCACAGATTTTGATTTACCGACCGTGCTCAGGTGCTCCTATTTGCTCCGAGCACATAAGCAGGAAGACCATAGAAGCCCCGTTTGTTCTCCTTCCTTTGAGCAAGAATGAAGCCGCATAAGCTGGTGCGGTGCCAGAAGCAGTGGAAGGTTTGGAACATTTGCAACCAAATTTTGTTGGGATCAGGTCCAGGTTGTCATGGTTTTGGATGCATGTGAAATTGAGACCTGAAGGTTCACATGAAGCTGAGGAAGGAGTTTGAAGGACTAGGACCCTGATTTTAAAACTCTTCCATCCTCCCTCCCTCCAACCAACATAGCAAGAGAACCTGTATCCACTTCCATGGAGGGTCAGAGTGTAAATTATCTATGGGTTGCTTGTATCGGCTAGTGAGAGGGCATCGACCAGGGAACAACCGGCCCAGGTCAAACGGCACAAGTCTGCCTGCCCTTTGGGTCAATATCAACGATGAGGGCGGCCACATGATTTTGCGTATCTCGTTTGTTGGCTGTCCAGACACGGCCAAAGGTTAGGAAGAAGGACAGGGACAGAAGATGATCGAATTCTGAAAATTTGAAGGGCAATGGGGCCTCCATATACCTTCAATAACGAAGAGTAGTTTGGTGATCTTTAGTTGAAGGCCTGCTCAGAGGGTTCTCGAACCAAAGACACAGGCCACCAGTGGGAGCACCGACCCACGCAGAAAAGTCCTTCCAACCTCTCCAGTGGCAAAGAGGATCTTTCGGAAAAGCCTCACCCGGATAGCCGAAAAAGCGAAAAGATGGAGGACAGCTATTTAGATGATGGCTGAGATTTGCCCAGGGAGTTCGTCCTACACATGTTACGTGTTGGTTGGCCATTCCGTGCCCTGACCTTCAGTCAATCACTTGTTGCACAGTGACTGGAGGTCACAACTTGGAGGGGCTGCAGTTCTGCATGTTCTGGAACGGTGGGACTTAATCCCCGCATGTTGAAGACATGAAGACATGTTCCAGCTTTCAGCCTATTTTCAAGAATAGGGCAGGCCACTGGGTCTACTGGCTTGATGGAAAAGTGCTTGAACTTAGTCTCCCTCTTTCTGGTTTGGGGAGTGCACATTTGTGTGCATGTGTATGTATGCATTTGCAGAGTGCTGCAGAAGCTTCTGGCATTTTCCGGAGATAGAGACGCATTCAGAGATCAAGGTTCGAAATCTTGAACCAAAGACCTCAAAGACCTCAAACTGTTCAACCAAAGACCTCAAACGGATTCAACCAGCCCTCATGAAGTCTGAAGACCTCTGGGTTCATTCCTTCCGGTGGATCACGGTGGGTCACCCTGCCAAAGCCGACGGCATCGGCTTGGGTGCAAAAACGGGGGACGTATAGGGTCAGCTCCTGGTGCTTTTGTTGTTCGGTGTACGAGCTGATGGTTGCTCATGGGCTAGAGAGACGTTTCTCAGGTCCATTGATCCAGCACTTTGTTTGGGTGCTTTATGGTGCTGCTAATGGGAGAGCACGTGGTTTTCTCGTATACTGCTGGAAGCGAAGACGGATGAATCTCATGGGCTGAATTTCTGGTGGGTCCATGATTTCATTGGAAATTCATGGTGTTTTCCTATCGTTCTTCTACAGAAGTCCTTCTACAGATGGGTAAGCCAAGGAGGTGGTTGGAAGCCTAATGGACAAACCTCAACCAACTCAAGGACGATCGGTTGCATCTCCATCCTCGAACCGACTGGGCAAACCTCCGAGTAGCTTCACCGCGCAGACCAGATGCCAGTGGTCACTGCGGAACAAAGCAGCAAAAAGGGGTGCCAGAGGTGCTGATGCTGGCTTAAAGAACTGAAGCATATAAGTTAAGTCATATAAGTCATATCCATATAATCCATGTGTGTGTCAATTGTGTACCTACATAAAAAGTAATAAGAATATATAAGTTATTATGAGTTTAGCATGGAAACGCAGGTCATGTACCGGAAGCCCACTGTAGCTTCGATTCTTTCTTCAGCTCCTGAAGACAAGACAGGATGGTGCTGCTACCGGAAGCCCTTTTTTCCGGTCGCTCCTGGCATTCCTACTAGTAACAAGAAGGAGGCGACCCCATCAGCGACTGTCGACTGAAGCGAGGCGGATGAATGCAGCGATGGCTCAACATCTCCACCGGTACTTTGTGCGTGGCGGTGTTCCTCAGCGCCTGAGCAGCCACGGAGGAATATGTATATACCTTCACCAATACCTTCACCCGCAGAAAGTTCACCAACAAACACAATGTTTTCAATCAAACATTACATATGTTTACATATGTTCTTACATTGATTCGTGTGTGATTCACATACCAGGAAAACCAAACAACCAAAAACGCCATGGATGTTTCACCAAATAGCCACTTCCGATGTAAAGGACCGTAAAGGATCTTAATTGCCATTTTGGAGCCACCATTTGTTCCTGTTGATTTGGGTGTCCCCATCATTTGTACAGGAGGTCAGGGAGGCTCCAAAAACAAAGGGTGCGCAACGATGGTGTGATAGGCAGACGGCCACGTGGAGCCAAGCCTGGAGGTCCTTGGCCCGGATGTTGGTGGATGGGAATAGGTCGTGCCCCACCCACCTGGAGCCCGACCAAACAAACGCCAAGGACCGGCACCGGTGTCCAGGTCTGGTTTGGACCTCTGGGGCGCAGGAGCGTGAGCGAACTACTTGGAGCGTGAAAGCATGGAAAGGTCAGGGGTGGTGGGGTGCCTCCCGGGCTCCAGGCTCAGTTCGTTTGAAGAACCTGGTTTCTGAGGTGCCCAACTGGTCGGCGGACAAAGCGATTCGCAGCTGGAAGGCCGTCAAATACTTTTTTCGGATGGAATGCTCTTGGGCTCAAGCCCTGTGGAGAGTGTGTTTGTGCGGGTGATTGTTGTTGATATGGGTGATGGTTTCAAATAATTCTGAGATTTGGCCCTTTCCAATCGGTCGTCCTTTTAACTGATGCTCTCAGTCCAGACTGGGTGACTGTAGCTGACTTCTTAGTTGCTTTACATCGGTTCCACCCACCATGGGGACCACCTGTGTGTGCAGGTGGTGGCCACACGGCGGCTTGCAACTTCATTTGGCAAGAGCTTGTGAAAGTCTCAGCCACCCGGCCCGTCGACCGGAACTCTCGGGACCAGCCGAAGTCGGGGACGAGCCGGTTCCGGGGTCGGGGACGTGGCGAACCGTCGAAGCCAGCTTGGCCTCCGGGTGGTTCAAGTCGTGGCACCAGTCCACTCAGGATGAATGGATGGAGAACCGATCGAACTGAGCTCGGAACTGAAGGAGAGAACTGGTCGCTACAAACCAATGATGAGAGGTGAAAAAGGGTGGAAACACCGTCCCAGGTGGTCCGAACCCACCAATTGGTCGCGGGGTCGCAGAACCCGACCCTCTGCGACAATTGCTCCACAAAACATCACCAAACTGGGCCTGATGGGTGCTCCTAGGTCAGTCAATTCCGGCCTTGACGCTCTTTCAAGGAGCAGACCTGCTTCGACGAGCTTCCCAAGTTCCTTTGCTGCCACCAACCGCCCAGCATCGGTTGCTTCAGAGATGAAACTCACCGAGACCTTTGTTGCGAGGCGCAAACCAAAACCAATCAAACACCCGCAGCGGCGCGCGGTGTGCGTCGTGAAGGTCCGGTGGGCAGCGTGGAGGTGGCGTGGAGGTCCCAAAGTGTGGTCAGAGGCCCGGTGAGCGGTTGACGAATTGGAATCACATTGGTTGTGATTCCATACGTAGAGAATGGATGAAAATTCATGGGGGAACGCGTGCGAAGCGGGTGGAGTTGGAGCAAAATACAACGACAGAACATGACGCTTCATGCAGACTCGACTCGGCCACCGATTTCACTGTGAAGCGAAAACCAGTCGTTGTGAGGTCCATCATGATGTCCATCATGGTTGGTCGTTTCACTGAGCATAACTCTTGAGTTTAGATAAGTTGTGATAAACATGATAGACCTTTGCAACTACTTTGAGAATCTAAGTATATATCTCCTGTTGCTATGTTTGTGCATGTGTATGCCTAGGGACTGAAAACCGGACCCACTTTTCTGACATTTTCGGACTCCACGACGCTTGGTCATGTCATCACATGGTGTTGGGGGGGTGGGGGGTGGGGTGAGGGTCAAATTGACCGCAGTGGAGCGTGTAATAATACACAGTAGTATCCCTGGATTCAACTCACAGTCCAACAAGGTTCACAAGAGCGAGTGAGCGAAGGCGATCGAGCGGCTGTTTTCACACGCACATACCTTGAGCCAAATATTATGGCACGTCAATGCATTGCGTAAGAGCATATCGCAAGATAACCAAGTTGAAGCAATAGCGTAAACGGGGACCCAAAAACAGAAAACATGGGGGGGTTTTGTAATTTCGTTGCTGTCACATACGTCTCATGAGCATGAAGGCTCAAGAAGTAGCCACCGTGTGCTTTAGTTTTGTTGTGTCGGTTGTCGGGTATTCCTTGACCTCCTCGTTTTTTTGTGGTTTCTTCGTTTGTGGTGTGCCAACCCTTTTTCTTTAGACCAGCACGTAGACGGCTTAACTCGTGGTTGTTCTGACCCTTTAGTTTCTTTTGTTCACGAAACAGTTTTGGGCTCAGATCGTGGCAGGGTAAACTGAGAGCAGGTGTTAGAAGCTCGTCTTTCGTTGTTCGCACTTTGGTGCAAAGTGCGGTTGAGGTTTTCTTTTTCGAAAAGGCAGAAACTAACTCCTTTTCTGTTGGTAACTGTTGGTGTTGAGTTGGCGTTTGTTGCGTCGTTGTAGCAGCTCCATGTCGGATGGGTGCGCCGCCGCTGATTTGCCCGACAATGGCGTCGATGAAAAAGACTTGAACTCGGAGCCTGACTGGGGACAGCTAGCTACACAAAAAACTGGCAACTTGAGGTGTCACGAAAAAGCCTTTTTCTATTTAGGCAAAACGCATGACAAAGCACTGCGTTTACCAATGAATTTGACATGAGAACCTGCAAAATAGGGTTCGGTTTCCAATCCGTACGGATGTGTATGATAGCTACTTCAGGCCAGGATGAACATGATAATTCCTTCTACCTAGACCATCCTAGACCCCCTTACCAACAAATTATGCGTTCTTTTGACAAGGTATCCCCGACATAGAAACAGCCCAAATGAGAAACACCCGAGCTTGCTTGGAAGAGCTTCAAGACCGAAAAGTTGCCCAGGACAATTTTACATGAAATCATTCATCAAACGCGGCACAATCTACATCAAAGGGTTTTGCTTTTCTCTTTACACAATCCTGGTTAGAATTGGCACCAGGTGTCAGGCTTGAGTGGACTATGTTTTGCAAATCGTACACCAAAATTGTTATGGAGGCATTGTAGTCTAGAAATTGAAGAATCATCCATTCAGACGTTTCCAACATGTGTTTTTCTGACTTTACGGGAATGTTTTTTGGAATAGGTACAAGGAAGGGATTGAGATCTTCTTACGAAGAGGCATTTTGAGCAACTATAGTATCAGGTGGGTAGAACTAGAAAGGAACCTCGTGCCACCTGGAGAAAGAACTGGCCAAAACACCAGCCCTGCCATCAGCTGCCGCTGCTCATCGGAAGGCACCATTCTCGTCGAAGGTCGTGGCACAGGACCCTAGCGTTTGCTGATCAAGTTCACCGTTTGGTCGATTGGTAACCTTTCCAGCCTCAACATCACGCATCAAAACAGTTTGGTTGGAGTCCGTGTTGGTTCGCTTTCGTTTGTCCATGCCCTTTTTTGCTGAGAGAGTCAAAAAATCCGGGACCGGACAAGTAAGGACGCTGGAACTACAGAGAGGCACCCCAAGAGACATAGGACCCAAAGGACGGCATAGGACCCCAAACAAGCGGCCGTCAGGACTACCTCGTGGCCATGGTGATACGAGAACAGTTCCTTGGCGTTTCGCCCTTGGTCGGTTTTCATGTCCTGACATCCCGGAAATCAGTGCTCCAACAGTAGATGAGGCCGCTCCAGTGCTTCAAAACATGGCTGCCAACTCCAGCATGGCTGTGTCGTCAAAGGATCGTGAAGAAACAGAGTAATCTGCAAAGGCCACCCACAACGCCCCTATTTCTTGGGCTCCCCTGATGCCTTGCCATTCAAGTGAACCTGTCATGGCTGGCAATCGAGAATGGAATAGGTGCAATGGATAGGAACAGTGCAATGAACTACGGGAACGGAACCATCCACTGGTGACCTCGGAGCCCATGTCCTCCCGAGAATTGGTCCCCCAAGCACGGTGGCGACGCGTCGCGGGGTTCGACGTACCCGCGGCGTCGGCGTCGTGCGCCGCGCACGCGTGGCTGAGTGCAGGGAGCTGCTACAGCGACACTGCCCTTTCGCCTCGGCATTGACGCAACTGGTGCCATATCAACATGTGGCTGAGCTGTGGATTGCAGTACTGAGTGGCACAAGAGAGAATCCAAGAGCAATTGGGAGATCCAGACCAGGATTGGCGCAACATTCACTCTGAACTCATATGAACTCATTGCATTGGCTGTACTCCGAGGTGGCTGGTGCATGATCTATGAAATAAATACAGTAGGGCTTTGTGAAAATGGTTGATCACACCTGAAAACACAAAGATTGGATCCTTTGAGCTGTTTCGGATCCTTCTGTTGTTTTGATCCGACGGAACGACCAAGTCACGGACCATCCATCGGACCCAGGCCTTTCAGTGAGACTTTAGAGTAGCACATGTGCCGTTCCCCCAATGTAAGTAGGCCAGTCCCATCCAAATGGTTTCAGATCGCAAGCGTTGCAAGTCCAAATCTCCCAACGACCTGCTGCGATGTCTGTCGGAGTCTTTTTGGAAAAAGCTCGCTCGCGCGTTTTCTCTCGGCGGTGCGAGTCATCGTCATCGTCACGTCACGGAGGAAGAGCTGAAAATGTCGAAGAAGGCCTTGCTGCAGCACGAGTTGATTTTCTTGGCACCTTGGATGGACTCAGAGGGAAAAAATGGGGGAAGAACCGGCACAGTCTGCACCGTCAGAAACGGCGCGGCCCTTTCGGTGGACGAAGTCGGGTTGCCCACTGCTGTTGCATCACACCGTGCAGGTGCTGCATCCGAAGGAGGAAGGACGTACGACGAGGAGCCCAAGGTCTATCCAAAAGTTGGATGATATAAAAACTGCGTGCTGGTGCTGTAGATGG
>CAXIVM010001182.1:0-13000 GCA_964035705.1 Porites rus
ATATAGGGAGACCTCCAAAGACCCCGCTGGAAGCAGGAAAATTGGATAAACACACACAAAAAAAACATTTGGTTGGGTATGGTTGGTTGTCTCCCTAAGAAGATCTATTAAGATACACCCGGCCCATAATTAGATCAGAGAGAGAGAGAGAGGGAGAGTGATCAACTCTCAAATGAATCACCGAACCATCCGCCAAGATCGCCTCAAGACCCCCCCCCCCGTCGACGTGCCGACGATAGAAGACCCATGGGGAAGTCCTGACTTCGGACTGTCTGGCTCTTCATCGGGCACATGGCTTGGAGTGACAACCTGAGGAAAAACACAACGATGCCAAACAATCCATCAACATTCAGCCCTGACTTGGGATATGCTGAAACTTGCAAATTCAGCATGCGAGGTGAAATTCAGCTCGAGATCCAACAGGTTTGTGTCCGGTTGTGGTTGGCTTAAGAAAACGTGGCGAAGTCTTCAGGTGCCACGTGTTCGCGTTTTGCTTCCTGGGTGCTTGGACTCTCGATCGAGGAGTTACTGGCTTTGCCAGGGCTTCCTGGGTGCTCGGAGACTCGAATCTCTGGTCACTCTGATTCTCTGGGCATCGCGACTCGAACGGAGCAAGGACGCTACGAACAGGGGCTCCTGGCCTTACTACTAGGAACAAGTAGCTACTAGAAGCTTTTTCTGGAGTTCTGGAGAAGCCTTTTTCCTTCGATCCATCCAACATCTTGCGGGGCGTGTAGAAAAGAGTCGCTCTCCATCACCATCTCCCCCGGACCCTGTCTCCACCCGAAATCAGACCTCGGACACCGTAAGGACTGAGAATGGACGCTGGCTGCAGGCCTCGCCTCTGTGGTCTTCCTCCAAATTTCTTGCACCAAATCCAGGCATTTCAAGTCTGGGAGCCTTCCTGAGATCAGCCAACGCCGCAAATTCCGCTGTTCCTGATACACAGACTGTTGAATGGAACGTTTGATCGAATCTTAACACATCTTAATGCGCCCCATGTTTTCATATCACGTAGCGCGATAGGGATGCTTGCTCACAGTTTTATGCCACAGCTCTCAAGAAAAAAACATCCGACCGGAACACCCGACCGCCCGACCTTCGAACTCACGAGCAATCGCACGTGTGATTTGACCACGGGTCAAGAAGCCCACCTGTCCCGTGCGGTCGCGAGCGCGAGTCGTGTTGTCGCGCGCGCAAGTCATGCGGTGCGAGTCAAAAGCTTCTTGCAAACTGTGGCGAGGTATAGAGGCATCGCAAAAAGCTTCTTTGGAATTTGGAACTGTGTTTATAGCGTACTGGAGAAACATGGCGATCAACAGACCCAAACGCTCCATGGGACTAGAAGATTTACTTTACAGTGACCCTGGGTCAACCACACCAATGTAGCCAGGTCAATATGCCAGCCCCATGGCGTGTTATACACCTGACTATCCACCGGAACCGTGCCTGACTCCAATCCCAGAAGTCAAACCACCTGCCAGCGACAGTTGAAATTTGAAAGAATTCCTGGTGCGGTGCAGTCGAACATGCCCAGCACCCAGGGCGCAGGACTAGCCATGAACCGGGGGATAGACAGTTCAGCAAAAAACCTGTCCCAAACAATCCCAAACACTCCATGTATGGCATATCTACATATATTTACCTATACATTCACCTCTGAAACCATCTCAATGTAGATACATATATGCCAGCTCCATGGACTTGGTTTGAGTCTCTTCCGATTTGGTTTGGTCTGCATGAGCTTCCAAACTTGCCCAGCGCTTCCAAACTTGCAGCAGCTGCCAAGCCTGACACAATGAATGGGTCTGCAGGGCTTGTATGACCAATTTGCTGAACCTACAAAGTAACCTGCAACTCCGAGAAAGCTCTGGGAATGGGTTCCGTATGCAAGTTCAGCATCGTCCTCTTGATTCTCAAACGCTAAGCGAGAATAGCAACCAAGTCTGTGCAGCCTACTCATGCCTACTCAATGTCGTGAAAGAATCGAACTCGAAGCGAACCAATCGCTTGACACAGGATGTAAAGAGGCCACAGTTGGGGCGTTTCAATTGCAGGAAAACGGCCCTGTCATATACAGTGCAAAACATGTCAACCTCGATCTAGATCCGCTCTGGTGTCATTTCTTGGAAGGATGAAATTATGATGAATTACTATAACATTCGACCTGTAAACAGTTAAACAAGATTGGTACGAGTCTGAATCATCATGTTTCCAATCCAATCCAGTGATGCATCATGCACCGGATCACACCGGATCAGCATGCATCCATGAATGATGCTAAGGTCTCCACATGGAAACGGGCGTTGGCCACGGTGAAAGAGTTTGAGTCTGGCTAAGATCCAAACCTCAGCCGCGGGATGTGGCAAACACGTCATCCAAAAGTGTGGGGCCCAAAAACTGAACGCACAAAAGAAATAGAAATATTAAATATACATCATATACCATACTTTATATTGTATAATTGCATATATGTATATATGTATTATACAATATATACACACTCTGATCCTCCCAACTGGACCAACCTGCTGCTCTCAATCTGTTTCGTGGCTTTGCATGATTGGCACCCACTTTCTTCCATTCTGAGGCGGATGGCCAACAAGCCTCCTTCAGGATCCTGGTTTTTGGGTCTTTCACGGAGAAACGGGATTGAGACTATTGGGGCGTGGCACCTAAGACTCGTCGTTGGGGACCCCCCAAAATGAATGAAATGAACCTTCCCCCAAGTCTGATTAGTCCTTGACCTGTGGCCATTCATATGATATGTGGAGAGGAAACGAACCAAATCCAGTGCCATGACAACCCCTCCGCGTGTTTTCGCTGTGCAGTACCATCACCCTCAGCACACACCGATTTCAATCTCCTCAAAGGCTTGGCGAGTGATTCGTCCAGTGCCTCCAAACCAATTCAAGGCGAGGTTGTGGTTCAAGGCTTTTGGGGCGCTTAGAAACCCCTGTTTCGTATTTGGTGTTTTCTACGGTTTTGGTGTTTTCTAGATGGATCCCGGATAAACATGTTCAGACTCACAAGCGTACAATGGACCAGCTGGATTTCATTAGGGTCGAGGTCCAAAACGGTGGGAGAAACAACAAACCAACAGCCCCGAACAACTGGCATCAAAATCAGCCTGCTATGTGAACTGCTGGACACTGTTTACAGCCTGCTAGGTTAACTGCTGGGCAATGGCACCATCGCAAGTTCACCAACAAGTGTCGCGTTTTTGCCCAAAAGTGCTGTCTTCAGAAGTGTGAACCTTTTCAACCTGCCACGCGAGCACATCAACATGACCCGACTGCAGCATCTCAGCGTGAAAGCAGTACCACTTAAGCATGCCGACACGTTGGGGTGACCCATGCCAATGCGCAGGCATGATAACATGCTGACACACACGAGCATCCCAGCGTGACAACACAAGTCATGTCAGCATATTGGCAATGCAGCGGGTCAGAAGATAGACACAGCGTATCCGCAAAGTGCTCCGGAAGTTGCTCCGGAACGTCCATCAGAACCTGCTCCAGAAACCCTGGAACCTCCTCTGCAACCTCCTCCAGAGCCTGCTGCGGCACCTGCATGAACTCGCTTTGGAACCCTCCAAAACTTGCTCTGGAAATTGCTCCGGAACCTGCTCCGGAACTTGCTCCGGAACCCCCTCCGGAACTTGCTCTGCTGGACCAGAACCTGCGAAGTCTCTACTACGATGGCTGAAGACCCCCTAAGCTTCGCTGTTGGAGAAACAAAAAACCTCGCCACAGCCTTAGTTCATCTAATTCTGCCGCGAAAGCGGCCGGGAAGCAAACAGTGAATGTGGGGATTCCAATAACAACATCTCGACTGTTCAAGATGGCTTGATCGTTCGCCTGCTTTGTCCCATTGTCGCCATAGGGCAGAGGAAGGCAGCGTGGGCAAAGGAGGTGTTTCAGCCTTCTCCTCGACCTCGAGAGCTTCGACATGGAGGCAGTAAGCGTTACACAAGAATAGCTGAAAGCAAACATAGCACCTGGACCTGGAGCCTCTTAGAAAAAAAAAGAACTCATCCACACACAGGAGGAAGAAAAGAAAACAAGCGCTGATTGCAGCACCTCATCATCAGGATCAGCCAACCTCTCCTCAATAATTTCCACTTCGCCTCACATGGGTGTTCTTTCAAACCAAAAGAGCGATCTCTGCGACAGGGGAGGCCTCTGATGTGGGAAGGAGGGTGGAAGGGTGGCTCCCACCACTTGGCCTTCGCTTGCAACGGTCTGGTTCAGCACTGATTCAGCTGGAGCCTCAAGGAAGGAAGACTCTTTGCCACAATCATACTGAAATGCTTGCACACAACAAAGGATTAGTATGAGCATATTGAAGCAGGAAGTTGAACTGTGTCTTTCACATTTCACCTTTGGTCTTCACCTAAGCAGTTTTCATCACCGGTCTCCGGCCTCATCGGGTTCAGGCTTCAGAAGGGCCTCCAACTTGTCACGGTCAATTGGCAACACCACTGCCTTGACACCGAGCCAACAGGGCGTTCATGTTCTTTTGTATTTTGGCCCGTGGCCTTGCCTCCGTACTTGATTAAGTAGGCGCATACTGAATTAAGTCAGGGACTAAACACCTAGTTACTTAAGCTACTAGTATGGACACAGGATAGCTTACCCTTCTTCAAGGAAGCTCCCCCTGCCTGAGGGTGGGGGGGAGCTTCCTTGAAGAAGCGCTCGCACCATTCATTTGGTTCCTAGATTTGTAGGGAAACTTAAATTACCCTGTGTAAAAACTTTAAAGGAGTAAAAACATACCTGCCGGCGGAGCATGGACTTCCAACTTGACAGGTACGACTACACATCCAAATCAGCAATCGATGATTCTAGCAATGGATTCAAACCACATGACCAGAGGCCCAAACGGCCGCCCAAAGCGCTGAGTGCCCCACCAAAGCCCCAAGCACCTGAAGATGATCGAAGATGATCGAAGCGAAGCGAAGAAAAACACAAGTGGAGGGAGGCTGATGTCTTTTTGAGAATAGATGGGTCGATGCTGGGCTGCCAGGTACAAGTTTGTTCACGACCAGGAGTATCCCCTCTATTAGTGGAGACGGCTGAGTAATCAAAACATATCACAACCATTGCCAGTAACAGTGGATGATGATGATGATGATGATGATGAGTAAAGGTCTTTCTCAAGTGATACAGTACTGTAGTCTTTTACCGACTGTTACTGGTAATGGGACACACCCGATATATGATTGATAGGACAGGTGGTTCAAACCAATCGAACGCGACCTTGCTATCAAAAAGCCTCTCAGCTTCTTCGTCATTCCGTCAGTCCAAGAAGTTCCCCACCTCATCCAAATCCAAATCTCCAGTGCGATCCACGTCCATGGCATCAAACCAAGCCCCGGGACCTCGAGAAACCGCGGTAAAACGATGGTGAAAAGGCTCAAACCAGTTTCCGCTCAGCTGGAGAAACGCTGTCTTATGCCAGCGACCAGTTCTTCGTGGAGGATGCTCCGGGTTTTACAAGGTGATATGACTAACACAAGATTTATTAACCAACATGCTTTGAGAATGAGAACAAACAGTCCAAGAAAAAATGTCTATCCGATCTTCAGAAACATCAACTTAGAGAAACTGTGATTTGTTGATGTTTCATAGATGATTGTGGAAGAACCAAACACAATGTATATTTGATGTATTTATAACTGATAGATACTTTTAGAAAAAAAAAACAATGTGATGTCTTCATATTTTGTGTTCTTCGACTCTGGAGATCTCTGGAAAAAAAGGCAAGCCACGCCGGGCCAAGCCGCGCCGCTCCGGTTAGCCGCGTCTGAAGTCCCCACTGAGTCGAATGTCTGGCATCTCTCTGACTTCGCTGAATCCTGCACGGCCTGGGGGAGAGATCTGTGACGATCGGTGACGATCTGCAGCGAACAAACAGGGGTTACCGGGTTTGCCCCACTGAAAACGGACATGTCGACATACATAACACCCTGAAAACCCACTGGTTTTGGTAGAGGAATACAATCTTCCGTTGGGCCAGGACGTCAGGGTCTATGTTAGTTTTTTTGGGAGTGTATCACATAAACACATCAAATGTCATGGATCACAAGAAGCCATGAGTTCGACCAAACAGCACCACCTGTGGCTGCCTTTTTCGTGAAGGTTGAATGTGGAAGGACCATCTGAAAATCTCTGTGTTTTTTTAAACCAATCTATACCAATCTTAGTGTTTTTGCATGTGGATTTGGTTCTCCAAATCGTCCAAAAAATTCCCAAATCACCCAGGATTGTTGCCATAATGGGTCCAATCTCCAATCTTAGTGCTTCCCAAAAATCAGACCCAGGACCTGCAGGACGTTGTTTCATGCTCTTCGACCCCACGAGTTGGCGTTCGACTCTCCAAACAACACACGGGACTCAGGCGGCAACACACGGGGCACTTGCGTGTTGCCAGCTGCTGGGCACACTCCAAGTGGAAGATATGCCGACAAGCCTGTCGCACGCGGACCGGACTCCAAACGCCGAGCTGCCACAATATGTAGAGTATGAAGCTTGCAATACTGGCCACTGATCCACATGTCTCTTGTGTTCAATAACCATGGCTCTCCTTCACAAACACCTGACCACACGGTTTTATTGAAGCCGTGTTGAGGGGTATTGCGATAGAACGCGCATCGGAGTGTTTGTGAACTCCTAGGCACTATGTGACTAAGTTACTCTAATTGTGTTTTTTTGTTTTTGGTGTTTCTTGTTGTTTGTTATTGATCCGATCAGTATGTTCATTGCTGTCGTCAACACTATGGCATATCATTGTTGCTGCTGTTGTTGTTAGAAGGAACACAAGCAGCTGCCCAACACAGTTGCCACATGTTGCAACTCTGGAACTTCCCGGGGGCAAATTTAGGGCTACGGCGCCTTTTTCACAAGGGAATCTTGGTTTCAATAGTTGGACATGCTCGCCAAGAGAAGAGTTCGGAGTTCCAACAAAACCAACACGTCTGCAGACAAACACACGTCTCCTGCGGTCAATGCCATTACTGGTCTAAGCCGGCAAACAACTCAAGCACCAGCGTCATAAACCAAGTCCCGACAGGAAACGACCGACGGAAGTCGCAAAATGAAACGACTGAGCGAAGTCGCAACAGTTTCGTTGTTACTCTCCCAGCTGCCCGCATCCCCAAAACGGGCAACCTGGCCCGAGTCAGACAAGTCCTATGACCAAGAACAACAAATTTCTAGGAGCGGGTAGAGGAAAACAACAACCAACAACTATAACATATTCACTGTTGAGATCTGTTGAGGGGGGAGGTCATTAAAAAAAAAACCACGGGACTCCAGTCCTAGCTTCCAAGATGTGGTAATGTGGTACATAGGGTTTGCTATAAACAGCAGCAACTGCTCCCACTACTGCTACTGCTATACTACAAGTACTATGCTACACGACTACTAAACTACCACTACTACCACCACCACCACCACGACGACTACTACAACAATTACTGCTGCTACTACTACTACTACGACTACTACGACTACCACTACCACTACGACTACTACGACTACCACTACCACTACGACGACGACTACTGCTACTACTATTACTTTACTATTACTACTACTACTACTACTACTACGACTACTTCTTCTTCTGCTGCTGCTGCTACACTACTACTACTGCTACTGCTACTGCTGCTGCTGCTGTTACTACTACTACTACTACTACTACTACTACTACTACTACTACTACTACTACTACTACTACTACTACTACTACTACTACTACTACTACTACTACTACTCGTGGAGGTGGTGGTGGTGGTGGTGTTCGCAGTAGCAGCAGCAGTAGCAGTAGTGTAGCAGCAGCAGAAGAAGATGTAAGTAGTAGTAGTAGTAGTTGTTGTTGTTGTAGTTGTTGTTGTAGCAGTAGTAGTAGTAGTAGAAGAAGAAGAAGTAGTTGTAGTAGTGGTAGTAGTAATAGTAGTAGTAGTAGTACGACCCGAAGTGGTAAGTTACCCCGTCGCACATGAACTTGACCCACCCCCATGGCACACCGCTTACCCCACGAATGTAAGAACTTACCCCATTTGGAAAACACAATGGCACACCGCTTCGAAACAAGCTTTTTTTCTCCTAGATTGTTTCTAAACCTACAATTCCATTGCGATTCAATTTTCTACATGTGGATGTTTTCTAAGGTTTTCTGTGGGTTGCCATGATCCAATCCGCTGACACCGATTCTGACCCACATGTTGGTACCAGCTTGAAATTTCTACATAGAGTGCAAACAGCATGGAATTGTTCTGTAAACGTCAAACATATCTATTCATTCTTGCGTGTTTTCCTCTCCCAATCCCCATGGCACACCGCTTCGAAACAAGCACTTGTTCTCCTAGCCTAGATTGTTTCTAAGCCTACACCATTCCATTGCGATTCAATCTTCTACATGTTGATGGGTTCTAAGGCTTCCTATGGGCTGCCATGATCCAACCCCCATGGCACACCGATTCTGACCAACATGTTGGCACCACCTTTAAGTTCCTACCTCGAGGGTAACCACCCAGATGCGAAAGTCCTTGCAAAGCAGTTGCGGCAAGCAAATCACACTGCGACACCACACCACGACTAAGTCACGGCAGAGTCCTTGCAGACTTAGTTTCCGCATGGGACACCGCATTTCACCAAGCAGCAAAACAACACCAACAACCCAACAGCAGCAGAAGGTAACCAGCAGCATCCCACCAGCAGCGGCCAAACAGCAGCAGCAAGCCGGCAGCAGCAAACCAGCAGCAGCCAAACAGCAGGCAGCACCAAGCCAGCAGCAGCTAACCAGCAGTAGCTAACCAGCAGTAGTAGCCAACCAGCGCCAGCAAACCAGCAGCAACTGGTCGCAGCCAACCACCAGCAGCAAAACAGCACAGCGCAGCAGCAGCAGCAGCACCCAACCAGCAGCAAACCAACAGAGGCTAGAAACCAAATCATCTGTGATGTGGGATTGGTGAAAACGGTGTGCGCACCCGCTTCCGATCTCTGCCAGAAGTATGCTAAGACCACGACAAAACCCACGGTTAGCTTGCATTTTGCCTTCTTTGGTGTCTGTGTGTGTGCGCGTTCCTTCCGCATGGCGACAAGCAGCAGCAAGCAGCAAGCAGCAGCACCAGCAACAACCAAGCAGCAAGCAGCAGCACCGGCAACAACCAAGCAGCAAGCACCACCGGCAGCAGCAGCAAACCAACAGCAGCAGCTGCAGCAGCCAACCAGCAGCAAACCAACAGCAGCCAACCGCCAGCAGCAGCAGTAGCCAACCAGCAGCAGCAAGGCAGCAGCAGCAGAAAACCAGCAGCAGACCGGCAGCAGCAGCAGCGAACCAGTAGCAGCCAACCAGCAGCAAACCAACAGCAGCAAGCCCGACATATATTGATTACCATAGATGACCAAACAACAAACGCCTCCACCCCTAGACACGAAACTGCATGGGGACACGCTTCGCAATGACTTCTCAAAAACACTAATCAGACTGCTCCTCGCTCATCCGCTTTGATGGAGATGGGGCCTTCTCGAAAAGGCTTCAACTATGGGTTGACAATAGCAACCTCTAGAAACAAGTTCAAATTCATAGCTATTCGATTGCTTGCCCCAATGGTATATTGGTTTCACAGACATTGCAGTGTGAACGCGAAAAGCCCGTGCGCCACGCAGATCTGGCATCAATAAGATGGAGAAGTATGTTGCTCATCTCTTCTTGATGGCTCCCCCCAATGGCACACCGGCTTCCATACGAGATCTTGACCACGATAGGGGTAGACACAGGCACCCAGTATGTAGAAACAAATGCACGAGGCAAATGAGGCCTGCCCTCTTTCTGTCCCAACACTGGTTGGGAAGCGCAACTTGGGCTGGTTGTATTCCAAGCACTAGTCACCAAAAAGAACAAATACACAGTATGAAATGACCAAACAATGATCGTCTACAGTCTACACTGCTAGACACAAAACTGCTTGGGGACACCGTTTCGCAACGATTGTTGAAAAACCCCTAGTCACAATGTATAGTGAAGCCAAAAACATGAAATCGCAACGGCGCACTTGGGAGTACAATAAGCTTGAGACAGAATCAACAGTGTGCCCTTGCGGTTTGGTCGAATTCTCAACCTGTGAACAACAACATACATACAAAAACTTAGCCCAATCAAGCTTTCCCCCAAGGGCACACCTCATCTGGCACAAGTTCATGCCATTCGAGACCTGAGCACCCAGTACCACTGCTATTTCTACTATACAGGTCGTGGTGCTTGTTGGCTTGTTGTTGTGGAGGCGTGCCAAGAAAGTGCAGCCTTAGTTTCCACGGCATTTTATAAGTCGAATTTGTGTTGACGGGGCTGCAGTTGTGGTTTGTACTTCTTCCTTCTCCTCCTCCTCTTCTTCTTCTTCCTCCTCGTCTTCGTCTTCGTCTTCGTCTGCGTCTTCGTCTTCGTCTGCGTCTTCGTCTTCGTCTTCTTCTTCTTCTTCTTCTTCTTCTTCTTCTTCTTCTTCTTCTTCTTCTTCTTCTATTCCTCTTCCTCTTCCTCTTCTTCTTCTTCTTCTTCTTCTCTGTAATGACACGGTGTTGATGTTGTTAGGCTGTTGGCTGCTGTGCTGGCTTGTGGGAGCCGACCTTGGGCCAGCACAAGGCCACTGGGCTGGGCCTGCGGGATGCGTTTGGGCCAGCTTCACTGCAAGGCCACTAGGTGGGGTTGTTGCTTTAGACGAGCAGGACCCAAAGGCTTGCAGCTTGAAATATCACTATCTCTGTTCTATCATCCAGGAAAAAACCGTCAGAAGAACTGACTCTTTCCACTGGGGGCCTTCCGTTTCCCGGTCGATTCGTTCCGGTTCGGCGTCACGCCGGGCGGCACCCATCCGAGCTTGCCAGCCGCCAGGAGGTATGCCAGTCGGGACTCGCTGCACACCTGCGACGCAGGCCGCGCAGGTGTGGGTGACGAGTTCCCTCGTTCGACCCGCCCATTGCGAGAGGTTTGCATCAAGCATCAGCTTCCGTTCGATCGAAGACTGGCACAAGTTTGGGCAAGGAACATGCGACATCCTCTACTGACACTTCCAGTGAATGCGTCAAGTCAAGAAGTCCTAAAAATGGTACACTACCGGACGTTAACATAGACATGGAACACGGTCTCTACTACGGTTCCTTAGATGAACATGGTCTTGAAAAGGTTCCGGTTTGCGTCAATGACCTTCCGGGTCTTTACGGTGCATGACCGTCACTCCAACGACCTTCCGCTAAAACGGAAGCGACCTTCCACCTCGCGGTACCAAACACCACAGAACCATAGCACCGTATCACCCGGTACCACCCTTTTGCTCGGTTGAAGATGTAGGGTTACACAGAACCGAGTGAATGCTTCATCCACCACAGAACCATCTCTTCCGGCCACACGGGCACACCACCCGGTCGGTTCGATGGACTTGCGTCGGCCTCCGAAGCACCATTGAGTGACCAAGCACGGAGCATTACGCACCGCGGACCAACCAGGAAGCCACGCACCGCGCGGTATCAACGCTACGCGCGGTTGGGGGTCGATCACGTCTCGGAAAGATGGGCACACCAGCCCCGGGTTCGTGAATGCTGACCATGGATGGGTGTCCTGGATGGGTTTCAGGTGCCTGGATCACTGACCCAGCACGACTTACCTGCTCGACGGTGGGACGGAAATCACGGCCTGCTCGAGGCAAATCACGCACTCGCTGACTTCCCCCTCCAAGTTTGCATCGATCATGTCTGGCCTAAACGCGTAGGCGCAGGCTGTGCAGGCTGCGCCAAAGCGTGCGCAGGCTGCGCAGGCTGCCAGTGGGTTCAAAGGTTTGGTCGTTTGGCCACGGTTCCAAAGTAAGAACACAAAAACCAACTACAAATGCGGAAGAATCACACGCCGAACAAGTCACTGGTATTCTTCGTTGGGTAAGCTGTAGATGTACAAGTCGGAACCTGCCCGGAACCCTCTGTCGGCTGCAGAAAACCAGAAGCATTCTGCTGTTGGAGAACAGAATAACATATTAATAGAATAACATGCGAAAAATCCTTCTGCCGCATCTTGATTTCGAACTCTTCGGTCGCGTCGCCTGCCTTTGCGTGCCTCGAGCCGGTCGGTTCGGGTCGCACATTGGGGCACCCCTGCCGGGTCTTTTCACTGAGCATGTCCAGATGGCTCAGGGCCTGGGCGATGGCGCGGGTCCGACGGGGTTTTCTTGTCTTTCCCAGACGGGGCAGAGGGAGGAAACTCTCCACTCCTCTCAAAATACGATATGTTTACTATATAAAGGCTATAGTTGTTATATGAAAGAACATAATTGTACGTAGTTAATATTTTTTATATGTTCTTGTTGTGGTGAGCAAGAAGATGTCTTCACCGCAGATACAAGTACCCTCAAAATTGACCCCGGTACCTGGTAGAAACCAATGGAGAATCCGCTTTCTTTGGCTTTCCCGTGCAGGATTTCCTCAACTTTGGTCGCTGAAATCGTCTGAACGCCCGTGTTTTTGGGAGACGCACGAGAGTCGAATCGTCTCAGCATGCGGATTTGGTCTCAGAGCGGTCTCTCAGACTGCGTGTTTACCCATATGTGACCGATCTTTCTGGATTCTCCAAGCTCCCGGAATCCGAACTTTTGACCGCACAGTGTCCCATCAGCGGTGTCCCATCGCCCGCGAAAGGAGAGGAGCTAGGGCCACAAACATGCAGCAAACGCACATTGGATTCCACCTGTTCGATTTGACCCGCCCGTGTTGGACAACCAATGGGCAAACTCTGATGGGTCTAACAAACTGGACCTGTTCGATTTGACTTCATTCTAGTCCCCGTACGTGTATCATCCTCACTGATGGGAAGAACAGCATGTGGCGGATGATGGTGAACGTAGGTTGGCTCAGCAAAGCTCTGGACAGTGCTGTTTTGAAGGATTGTTGACAGTCCATGCATGGCATATTTACCTACATTGGGATGATGGTTACAGTATTCACATTGGTCA
>CAXIVM010001183.1:0-32000 GCA_964035705.1 Porites rus
GTCTTCAGCCAAATCACATGTTAGAGAAGAACGTCTAAGGTAGGGGACACAAGCGAAAATATCGCATAAGGAAATAGAAAGGTCAGAGGAATCCTTATTGAGCGATGAAGTGCAAGATTCTGATAATTTTATAGGTCCTCCAACGATAGAACAATTTGCTGAAGCGAAATGTTTAGAAGTAGAAATCCTCAAAAAAGAACTTTCTAAAGCAAGAGAGAAAGAGTATCTTTTGGCGCGGTATCCCACTGGCTTTCCTGGAGTTGCGCTAATTTCGCTTTAGTGAAAACTTTTTCTGGGTCAGGATCATAAACTTTATCTCTTACTTCAGGCATAGCATTAAGGTTCTTGACTCTGTGGATCACGAAACAAATAAATTTCATCGTATCTTTCAAATCGGTTTATTAAGTTAAGATAAACTTCACCTTAAATTTAAGCATATACCTTTCGTAAAGGACTTTCTTGTTACCGCCTTGCTTTACTCTTCTACACTTTAACCAGAATTTTAACTGGTTTACTGTTAACTTGCAAATTTCTGAATCTTTGAACGAAGCTCCCGGTATATCCTCGGGTGTCAATTTGACATCTTCAATATTTACTTGCTCCATCTTGAAACTTTTTCGAGAGCGATTGTTTATCCAGTTTATATTTACCGCCAGCTGACGCGAAGACCGAAGGGCCCTTAAGCCTCGTTTCCATGCGACTTCCGGTTTTTTCCTGATTCGGCGTATTGGTGTATACGTTCTCTAAAATTTCTTGAATTTTAATCATTTGATTTTGACGTTGTCACTCATAATGACAAATAAGTATCGTCAGAGTAAGCTTTATATATGATGAAAAAAAGCAGTCAAAGCAAGTTGAATAAACAGTGACGAAAAATTAGATGTAACTCTACATTGTTTACGTCACAAGAGATGATGGGGTCGTGTCTATCATAATTCGACACACCTCACAGAGCAGTATACAATTAGTCATGATTTGCCCACGTGAATTTTTTGATGAATTTTTGTATTTCTATGGATCTTAACATCTCTTTAGTTGAGCTAAGTGGTGAATAACGTCAGTAAGGGCAAAGATTAAAAAGACCATTTTTTTTTCACCCCAAGTGCATCTGACCGAATTTACAGACTTTCTTTAAGTTGTGCTCTGTTGGGCTGAATGTGTCGTGCGAGTTGGGTCACCTGTGCTGTAAAGACTAATCATGGGTTTACAACAAGATGGCAAATTCGATTCAAAAACTTCAATTCCAGTCTGGTTGTTGCGTTTGACGTAAAGAACTCAACTCACGAGAAGCCCGGGCACAAACATTTAGCATAAAGAACTCGATTTTTGTTTAGATTTCATTTTGGGCACACTCTCACTCTCTCAGAGTTTTTCACGTTCGCGCAGGAGTGTAGACACTCCAGCTAGGTGTGAGAGGCATAAGTGGGTAAGATAAGCAGCAGAAGCCTAGGTTACGGACCTCTGTGGCCTGCAGCTGCTGTTCTTTCTTCCTGCGTGGGTCCGAGTCGGAGAAGCTGAAGATGTCGAGCCCTGGTGTGTGACCTGGTCGGTTCCCAATTTTTCATCTGCGCTCACCACTGGGCGCGGCTCAAATGGACGGAGCCCATGACCCAAACAATTTTTGGACACATTTTGCTTTGAAGTCTTGAAGGGTGGCAAGCCTGGACGTCCTTCAGCGTGTAAGACCACAAGGTGCTGTAGAGATCCCTGAGCTGTTTTTGAAAGGAACGAGAGGTACGAAGAGGCGTTGCAGAACATCCCATCCAAGGTTGCGTTGGCCGCTCACTGTCTGGCCGCTGCTCGCTTTCCCGCCTGCGCTCCAGAAGCCAGAGCTGCAGAGCGTGGGTTGTGGGTGCAGCAACTGTTCTAGAGCAGAGGGGTATGTTTCTGGATGGGATCTTCACTGTACACTTTACACTCATGCAGGCGCTGTTCCCCCATGGAATTGTGCCCAGCCAGCGTTTCAAGAAGTCAGTGGAGACGCAATGCCAAGTCAACAAAACTCACTTCAACTAGAACTGTTTAGCTTGGCAGACCCTCTATGGCTTGAAAGTAAAACATATGATAACATGATAACATATGCAACACACGCGCAGAACCCACAGGCTTGCTGCTCTTCATGGGTGCCCAGATGTCAACCTCCCCCAGCTGCAGACATCTGAACTAGAAGGGAAGCCCTCACCCCAACTAACCGCACATGGGACCCACAAATGTGCGTCAGTACGATGCCCAGAAAATAACCGCGGTTGGGCTGGTAGTCCATGAGGCCGGGAAGCTTCGCTGCTGCGCCCAGGCTTGCTGACGCTGCGCAGATGTTGGGGCGCTGCCGCATGTGCGGAAGTTCGGAAGGCTGGGATTGGGTGGGCGCCCGCCCGTAGCGAGACCGAGCAGGGTTTTAGAGTCCAGGCTTGCTCAACGAAAGGCGCAGATGACTTCTGTTGGGTGGCGCAGCTCTGAGAAATTTCGGGGCCTAGTGCCAGTGGCTGCCAGTGGCCCAATCAATCATTGATTGTTGGGTCGCTTGCAGTCAAAGAACTGGGTTGCGCGCCACCTGCAAGGTTGTTGTTCAAAGGGTGTGTTTTCGGCGCCTTGGCGCATTGTTGTTATCGGCATGGCCCCAACTTATGAGACCTGGCAGATAGCCGGGGATGGCTTGCTTCCCATGCTCACGGACATCTTCATTGTTCGGCGCACGCTGGACAAGGCCAATCGCGGCGGTTCACGACAGCCTTGGCTGCGAAAGTACTTACAGAAGGCAGTCCAGTTCGACTTCGTGTTCCCCACTACCAGGGAAGAAGAGCTGTACAAGTCCAAGCCCCAGCTCACCGTGCAGGACGTGGTAGCCACAATGAAGTTGAACTGGGAGCTGACTGACTACTGCACAGACCTTGTGCGCCAAGTGCGTGGTCATCTCACCAAGAAAAACATGTATTTGGCGAGCTACCTCATGGGCCGCTGCACGGGCCGCCGGTTCTTGGAGCATTTGGCAAGCAACGGGCCTGGTGGATCGACTGTACTGGACATCTTGACCAATGCCTGGGATGCCATGTCTGCCGCGAATCCTGACCACTCGGCGGCAGACTTCTTCTCTGATGGGTTCAACCCTCAGAAGAGGCATGGCCACCAGGCCCGGCCCATGTCGCGAGAGCAATTCCTATGTGTGGAAACTCTTCGGGACACGTTCTTGATCTCGCCGCGCCCCCGGCGTGTCAACCTCAAGTCCGAGAAGAATGAGCTCCGCGACAAGAGGGAGGTGATGAAGGAGCTGCGAAAGCAGCGAGGTGCGGGGCCGTTTGTGGCCAAAAACACATACCGCATCCTCAGTAATTTTAAGGCATCGCCGCTGACAACTCCAAATTTCTCGGAGTGCGGCAGTGGAGCTCGTGCGTTCTTGTGGGTCTGGAAGAGGTTGCCCCAGAGGCTCCTCTTGACCACCAACTCACAAGACTCCAGCGACCTCTTCAATGAGCTCCTCAAGCAATTCGCCACTGCTTTCCGTGGGGAATTCAACCGCAAGATCACGGCAGCCTCCAGTGAACAAGAGAAAGCCTTTCTTCGAACCGTCCGGGACGAGGCAACTCAATCACTGGAGGCAGCACAGTTCTGTTGCTGTGAGGCCATGAAGATCTTGCGGTGGGTTATCACCCGGTCAGCATTGTACCTGCGCCGGGGACCCCGCGATGAGCACGTGGAAGACGACGTGGAGGTGGAAAACGAAACCTCTGACGTCGACTAGTTTCACAAGCTGCGCGCGGAGCAGGGAAAGTTCTTCTTTGCGTCGTGTGCACCTGGTCCAAGATGTCTTTCGAATTTCCCAAGGTGCAACAGGGTCAGATTATAGGGCTACCGGCCACATTCCCTGAAACAAGCGTTTTAGACTTATCTCACTCATTGTCAGGTTCCTCTCGTTCCGCTCGGCGGGTCTTTCCTGAACCTTGCTGTAGCTTGGCTATGGCCCGGTGTTCAATTTTAAGCTACACAGTCCCCTTGAGCTTGAAGAGTAAGGAAAACCAAATCCACGCCTTTTCCTTATCCCAATTCGTGTTGTTGGAAAGAACCCCTCCATCTACTCTGCAGCTGTTTTTTTGCAGATTGAATGTACTTAATCCTGTTTGGGGCGTGGGGCCCCGCCATATGCCTATAAGCAGGTGGCCACACACAGGCGGTTTCAGGGAGCGGGCGAAGCGAAGGTGATTGTGTGGGCATTGCATTCCCATACGTCGGACACTTGTCAGGCGCAGAGCCGCCAGAGCGCTGGTGGCAAGCATGCTGCAAGAGCGCAGCAAGAGCGCCGGAAGAGCGCTAAAAGTCATTGGCGTAGGGTTGGGCGGTGGAAATAAGTGGTCTGCTGTAGTCTGTTTCACATCCAAGACGGCCCTCCAGAATGACCCGGTTTTAAAACACACAAGGTGTCTTGCCCTGGAGCGACCAGTAGCAGCAGGCCCCCAACAGGTTTTGAACATTTGCTTCCAACCCTGGCGGTCTGATGAGCGCCATAATTTGGCCGCTGAGATTTAAATCCTAGCCATCCAGGGAAACATTGGCCAAGTTATATGTCGCAGAATTGGGAATCGTGGCAGTAATTGTGCTTTACAACAAAGCAAAGGATGGGACTACCACCACATTATTGTCACCTCATGTGACTCAAAAGCTTGGAAGGAAAATGCATAATATTTTGATTGATTGCCTCTTAGCAGCAGTGATGCATTTACTTTAATCATCACTTTAGTCAATGAGTCAGGCTGCCCTGGTTTGCACAGCAGAAAGAACATCAAGAAATCTGTGCAAGTGACTCTTGAAGGCTATGGCCCAGTTGTACAAAATGTTGAGGTAAATTCCGGGATAGGTGGTTGCAAAATCTTACCCATAATCAGCTTGCCCAGTCTACTACAAAGATGCTTTCAAGATGGTAAATATTTGTATCAATTGGTGACAAAGATGTACAACCAAAGGGAGATGAACTGCACCCAGGAAATCAATTGTCAGGCACTGGTAGGAAAACATGGATAGTATACTTCAGCTGGCTAGAGCAATGAAATCAATGAAAGAGAGGCAAGAATCAGTCAGTGCGTAAGAATGCTACTGGAAAGAATATTCACTGATGAGCATGGATCTCCTTTGAATGGCATCTTCTTAAGAAATCAAGACAAAAATTATCAGATTCTTTTGGACCCTAAGCGTCCATTTGATGGATGGAGGGGCCATAAGACAAACATGGCTAAGCAGACAAAACAGTGGTAATCGAATATGCCAACTGTGCAAAAACATCTTCAAATTGCAGTCTGCCAATGAAAACAATATGACAATGAAGATGATTTCAAGATCCAGCTCCAAATACATTTTATTCAATCAGCTCAAGATATACACAGACCAAGAAATACTTGATTCTTGCAAGAGGTTGGCAGAAAGGAAGAAAATAGAAACCAAATCTATAATGAAAAGATGGCAGCAAGCTTGTGGATACTCATGCCACCCCAGAGGTCTTTTGGCAAGTGCTTGCTTGCCTGGATTGGGCCTTTTCAAACCATCCAATGGGTATCCCAATGGGTATCTTCATGATTGGATGCATGGGATGGTGTCACATGGAGCTCTCAACCACATCATGCAATGGCTGCTTGATACTCTGATCAAGCCTGGCATACCAATTACCTGGCAAACCTGCAGCAATACTTTCAACTTTGGACTTAGCCCTGCTTCACAAATGCTTTCCCTGTACCCAGTTTGTGGCATACTTCGCCCGCACTTGTTGCTTGCTGCCTGAATGTCAAACTACAAGGGACATATTTTTTGGCCTGGTGTTCAATGATGGACATATTGGTGGTTTCCAGCAACATTGTATCAGTGGTAGGGCATTTGCAGCTTGCTGTAGAAACGGCTTTGAGCTTGACAATTCAAGTAGGGTTTAGCAATAGTATGGTGCCAAAATTTCATTGGTGTTTAGATTATGAAGCACACCAATGCAAAACCTGGCTGGTTTGTCCAGCGTATGGGCAACAGAGAGGAAATACAAGATTGCAAGGAGGTATAGCAACAACCTTTTCAATACCAGCCAATATGAAGACACCTTGCCCAAAGAGATCGCCTTCCTGAGGGAAGATGCTGAATACAAACATGGCTCACATTTGTTGGAGCCATACACAGCTTCCAAAAAGCTTCATGCCTACTTGCACAGCAACAATATAATCAGGCAAGGTCAGCATTGTGAAGCAAGTAGCAAGGCAAAATTGGATTCTGATCATGTCTGCAAAGTTGGAGATTTTGTGTTGTACAAAGTCCCACATGAAGAACGAGATGAATTGCCCTTGGGCTATGGGCATTTGGAATGCTTCCTGCAAACTGATGGTTTGAAAGTGGTCATTGTGGAGCCATTGTCTTTGAAGGAATGCACTCTGGACATGAAGGTTGCTAAGTGGACCCTCCATTCCTAATGCATTACATGTTGTAGAATTGGGAATCATGGCAGTAACTGTGCTTTACAACAAAGCAAAGGATGGGACTACCACCACATTATTGCCACCTCATGTGACTCAAAAGCTTGGAAGGAAAATGCATAATACTCTGATTGATTGCCCTTTAGCAGCAGTGATGCATTCACTTTAGTCAATGAGTCAGGCTGCCCTGGTTTGCACAGCAGAAAGAACATCAAGAAATCTGTGTGCAAGTGACTCTTGAAGGCTATGACCCAGTTGTACAAAATGTTGAGGTAAATTCTGTGATAGGTGGTTGCAAAACCTTACCCATAATCAGCTTGCCTAGTCTACTACAAAGATGCTTTCAAGATGGTAAATATTTGTGCCAACTGCTGACAAAGATGCACAACCAAAGGGAGATGAACTGCACCCAGGAAATCAATTGTCAGGCACTGGCAGGAAAACATGGATAGTATACTTCAGCTGGCTAGAGCAATGAAATCAATGAAAGAGAGGCAAGAATCAGTCAGTGCGTAAGAATGTTACTGGAAAGAATGTTCACTGATGAGCATGGATCTCCTTTGAATGGCATCTTTTTAAGAAGTCAAGACAAAAATTTTAAACTCTTTTGGTTCCTAAACGTCCATTTGATGGATGGAGGGACAATAAGACAAACATGGCTAAGCAGACAAGACAGTGGTAATCGAACATACCATGCAGTCTGCCAATGAAAACAATGTAACAATGAAGATGATTTAAAGATCAGCTCCAAATACATTTTGTTCAACCAGCTCAAGATATGCACAGACCAAGAAATACTTGATTCTTGGAAGAGGTTGGCAGAAAGGAAGAAGACAGAAACCAAATCTATAATGAAAAGATGGCAGCAAGCTTGTGGATACTCATGCCACCCCAGAGGTCTTTTGGCAAGTGCTTGCTTGGCTGGATTGGACCTCCTCAGACCATCCAATGGGTACCTTCATGACTGGATGCATGGGATGGTGTCACATGGAGCTCTCAACCACATCATGGAATGGTTGCTTGATACTCTGATCAAGCCTGGCATGCCAAACACCTGGCAAACCTGCAGCAATACTTTCAACTTTGGACTTTGCCCTGCTTCACAAATGCTTTCCCTGTACCCAATTTGTGGAATACTTCGCCCGCACTTCTTGCTTGCTGCCTAAGCTACAAGGGACATGTTTTTGGCCTGGTGTTCAGTGATGGACATATTGGTAGCTTCCAGCAACATTGTACCAGTGGCATGGCATTTGCAGCTTGCTATTGAAACAGCTTTGAACTTGACAATTCAAGTAGGGTTTAGCAATAGTATGGTGCCAAAATTTCATTGGTGTTTACATTATGAAGCACCAATGCAAAGCCTAGCTGGTTTGTCCAGCGTATGGGCAACAGAAAAGAAATACAAGATTGCAAGGAGGTATGGCAACAATCTTTTCAATACCAGCCAATATGAAGACACCTTGCCCAAAGAGATCGCCTTCCTGAGGGAAGATGCTAAATACTCACATTTGTTGGAGCCATACACAGCTTCCAAAAAGCTTCATGCCTACTTGCACAGCAACAATATAATCAGGCAAGGTCAGCATTGTGAAGCAAGTAGGAAGCCAAAATTGGATTCTAATCATATCTGCAAAGTTGGAGATTTTGTGTTGTACAAAGTACCAAATGAAGAGCGAGGTGAATTGCCCTTGGGCTATGGGCATTTGGAATGCTTCCTGCAAACTAATGGTTTGAAAGTGGTCATTGTGGAGCCATTGTCTTTGAAGGAATGGTCTCTAAATATGAAAATTGCCAAGTGGACCCCCCATTCCTAATGCGTTACATGTTGTAGAATTGGGAATCGTGGCAGTAACTGTGCTTTACAAGAAAGCAAAGGATGGGACTACCACCACATTATTGCCACCTCATGTGACTCAAAAGCTTGGAAGGAAAATGCATTATACTTTAATTGATTAAATGGTACTGCTAATATTGCCCTTTAGCAGCAATAAGCTTGTTTTACGTTGGCCTTGGCATGGGGCTGGGGTTCTTGGTTTGTTGATTCTGTTTTGCTTTGCACTGGCTTAGTGGGAAGGTTTTGGCATGCTTGACTTGTGGGCTTTGTGTTGTTGCTTTGGAACCATTGGGCTGTTTGGTTTGAGCCATTGGGCTGCTTGGTTTGGAACCTTAAGGGCTGCAAGTTACATGCTATAACTAGTCACGCGGACTCGCGTACGTTTGAGGTCGTTTGGAACATTGAACGCAAGAGGCCCAGGGGAGCAAAAGCAAACTAGCTGTCTTGCTCAGGATTGAAATCATAGCAATGAATTTATTCCCTGTGTCTGTAATGGGTCAAACCCCACTCAGGATCAAACACTATTTATGCGCACCTTGTCAAAACCTGGCTGAGCAGTATAGCTCCACTCTTTGTAGACACAAGTTACAACCAAAGGGCGCACATGCAGAAAGCCATGTGAGTAGGCATGACAACACATGCATGTCACAAAATAAAGCCACAGCCACCATGGTAAATATTTGTGCCAACTGGTGACAAAGATGCACAACCAAAGGGAGATGAACGGCACCCAGGAAATCAATTGTCAGGCATTGGCAGGAAAACATGGATAGTATACTTCAGCTGGCTAGAGCAATGAAATCAATGAAAGAGAGGCAAGAATCAGTCAGTGCGTAAGAATGCTACTGGAAAGAATGTTCACTGATGAGCATGGATCTCCTTTGAATGGCATCTTTTTAAGAAGTCAAGACAAAAATTTTAAACTCTTTTGGTTCCTAAGCGTCCATTTGATGGATGGAGGGACAATAAGACAAACATGGCTAAGCAGACAAGACAGTGGTAATCGAACATACCATGCAGTCTGCCAATGAAAACAATGTAACAATGAAGATGATTTAAAGATCAGCTCCAAATACATTTTGTTCAACCAGCTCAAGATATGCACAGACCAAGAAATACTTGATTCTTGGAAGAGGTTGGCAGAAAGGAAGAAGACAGAAACCAAATCTATAATGAAAAGATGGCAGCAAGCTTGTGGATACTCATGCCACCCCAGATGTCTTTTGGCAAGTGCTTGCTTGGCTGGATTGGACCTCCTCAGACCATCCAATGGGTACCTTCATGATTGGATGCATGGGATGGTGTCACATGGAGCTCTCAACCACATCATGCAATGGCTGCTTGATACTCTGATCAAGCCTGGCATGCCAAACACCTGGCAAACCTGCAGCAATACTTTCAACTTTGGACTTGGCCCTGCTTTACAAATGCTTTCCCTGTACCCAATTTCTGGAATACTTCGCCCGCACTTGTTGCTTGCTGCCTGAATGTCAAGCTACAAGGGACATGTTTTTGGCCTGGTGTTCAGTGATGGACATATTGGTAGCTTCCAGCAACATTGTACCAGTGGCAGGGCATTTGCAGCTTGCTATTGAAACAGCTTTGAGCTTGACAATTCAAGTAGGGTTTAGCAATAGTATGGTGCCAAAATTTCATTGGTGTTTACATTATGAAGCACCAATGCAAAGCCTAGCTGGTTTGTCCAGCGTATGGGCAAAAGAAAAGAAATACAAGATTGCAAGGAGGTATGGCAACAATCTTTTCAATACTAGCCAATATGAAGACACCTTGCCCAAAGAGATCGCCTTCCTGAGGGAAGATGCTAAATACTCACATTTGTTGGAGCCATACACAGCTTCCAAAAAGCTTCATGCCTACTTGCACAGCATTGTGAAGCAAGTAGCAAGCCAAAATTGGATTCTAATCATATCTGCAAAGTTGGAGATTTTGTGTTGTACAAAGTACCAAATGAAGAGCGAGGTGAATTGCCCTTGGGCTATGGGCATTTGGAATGCTTCCTGCAAACTAATGGTTTGAAAGTGGTCATTGTGGAGCTATTGTCTTTGAAGGAATGGTCTCTAAATATGAAAATTGCCAAGTGGACCCCCCATTCCTAATGCGTTACATGTTGTAGAATTGGGAATCGTGGCAGTAACTGTGCTTTACAACAAAGCAAAGGATGGGACTACCACCACATTATTGCCACCTCATGTGACTCAAAAGCTTGGAAGGAAAATGCATTATACTTTAATTGATTAAATGGTACTGCTAATATTGCCCTTTAGCAGCAATAAGCTTGTTTTACGTTGGCCTTGGCATGGGGCTGGGGTTCTTGGTTTGTTGATTCTGTTTTGCTTTGCACTGGCTTAGTGGGAAGGTTTTGGCATGCTTGACTTGTGGGCTTTGTGTTGTTGCTTTGGAACCATTGGGCTGTTTGGTTTGAGCCATTGGGCTGCTTGGTTTGGAACCTTAAGGGCTGCAAGTTACATGCTATAACTAGTCACGCGGACTCGCGTACGTTTGAGGTCGTTTGGAACATTGAACGCAAGAGGCCCAGGGGAGCAAAAGCAAACTAGCTGTCTTGCTCAGGATTGAAATCATAGCAATGAATTTATTCCTTGTGTCTGTAATGGGTCAAACCCCACTCAGGATCAAACACTATTTATGCGCACCTTGTCAAAACCTGGCTGAGCAGTATAGCTCCACTCTTTGTAGACACAAGTTACAACCAAAGGGCGCACATGCAGAAAGCCATGTGAGTAGGCATGACAACACATGCATGTCACAAAATAAAGCCACAGCCACCAAGGTTCCTACCCATATCATAAAATAGCCTTTTTGGCTCCATTCCATTTCCAGCCAGCTTTATACTTGAGCAATGAGAGATGGAGGAAGGAGAAGGCAAAGCCTCCAAGTTGAGGTCATCACTTTAGTCAAAGAGTCAGGCTGCCCTGGTTTGCATAGCAGAAAGAACATCAAGAAATCTGTGCGCAAGTGACTCTTGAAGGCTATGACCCAGTTGTACAAAATGTTGAGGTAAATTCTGTGATAGGTGGTTGCAAAACCTTACCCATAATCAGCTTGCCTAGTCTACTACAAAGATGCTTTCAAGATGGTAAATATTTGTGCCAACTGGTGACAAAGATGCACAACCAAAGGGAGATGAACGGCACCCAGGAAATCAATTGTCAGGCATTGCCAGGAAAACATGGATAGTATACTTTAGCTGGCTAGAGCAATGAAATCAATGAAAGAAAGGCAAGAATCAGTCAGTGCGTAAGAATGCTACTGGAAAGAATAGTCACTGATGAGCATGAATTGCATTTTTTTAAGAAGTCAAGACAAAAAATATCAGACTCTTTTGGTTCCTAAGCGTCCATTTGATGGATGGAGGGGCAATAAGACAAACATGGCTAAGCAGACAAGACAGTGGTAATCGAACATGCCAACTGTGCAAAAACATCTTCAACTTGCAATCTGCCAATGAAAATAATGTAACAATAAAGATGATTTAAAGATCAGCTCCAAATATATTTTGTTCAACCAGCTCAAGATATGCAGAGACCAAAAAATACTTGATTCTTGGAAGAGGTTGGCAGAAAGGAAGAAGACAGAAACCAAATCTATAATGAAAAGATGGCAGCAAGCTTGTGGATACTCATGCCACTCCAGAGGTCTCTTGGCAAGTGCTTGCTTGGCTGGATTGGACCTCCTCAGACCATTCAATGGGTATCTTTATGACTGGATGCATGGGATGGTGTCTCATGGAGCTCTCAACCACATTATGCAATGGCTGCTTGATACTCTAGTCAAGCCTGGCATGCCAAACACCTGGCAAACCTGCAGTAATACTTTCAACTTTGGATTTGGCCCTGCTTCATAAATGCTTTCCCTGTACCCAATTTGTGGAATACTTCGCCCGCACTTGTTGTTTGCTACCTAAATGTCAAGCTACAAGGGACATATTTTTGGCCTGATATTCAGTGATGGACATATTAATAGTTTCCAGCAACATTGTACCAGTGGCAGGGCATTTGTAGCTTGCTATTGAAACAGCTTTGAGCTTGATAATTCAAGTAGGGTTTAGCAATAGTATGGTGCCAAAATTTCATTGGTGTTTACATTATGAAGCACCAATGCAAAGCCTAGCTGGTTTGTCCAGCGTATGGGCAAAAGAAAAGAAATACAAGATTGCAAGGAGGTATGGCAACAATCTTTTCAATACTAGCCAATATGAAGACACCTTGCCCAAAGAGATCGCCTTCCTGAGGGAAGATGCTAAATACTCACATTTGTTGGAGCCATACACAGCTTCCAAAAAGCTTCATGCCTACTTGCACAGCAACAATATAATCAGGCAAGGTCAGCATTGTGAAGCAAGTAGCAAGCCAAAATTGGATTCTAATCATATCTGCAAAGTTGGAGATTTTGTGTTGTACAAAGTACCAAATGAAGAGCGAGGTGAATTGCCCTTGGGCTATGGGCATTTGGAATGCTTCCTGCAAACTAATGGTTTGAAAGTGGTCATTGTGGAGCCATTGTCTTTGAAGGAATGGTCTCTAAATATGAAAATTGCCAAGTGGACCCCCCATTCCTAATGCGTTACATGTTGTAGAATTGGGAATCGTGGCAGTAATTGTGCTTTACAACAAAGCAAAGGATGGGACTACCACCACATTATTGCCACCTCATGTGACTCAAAAGCTTGGAAGGAAAATGCATTATACTTTAATTGATTAAATGGTACTGCTAATATTGCCCTTTAGCAGCAATAAGCTTGTTTTACGTTGGCCTTGGCATGGGGCTGGGGTTCTTGGTTTGTTGATTCTGTTTTGCTTTGCACTGGCTTAGTGGGAAGGTTTTGGCATGCTTGACTTGTGGGCTTTGTGTTGTTGCTTTGGAACCATTGGGCTGTTTGGTTTGAGCCATTGGGCTGCTTGGTTTGGAACCTTAAGGGCTGCAAGTTACATGCTATAACTAGTCACGCGGACTCGCGTACGTTTGAGGTCGTTTGGAACATTGAACGCAAGAGGCCCAGGGGAGCAAAAGCAAACTAGCTGTCTTGCTCAGGATTGAAATCATAGCAATGAATTTATTCCTTGTGTCTGTAATGGGTCAAACCCCACTCAGGATCAAACACTATTTATGCGCACCTTGTCAAAACCTGGCTGAGCAGTATAGCTCCACTCTTTGTAGACACAAGTTACAACCAAAGGGCGCACATGCAGAAAGCCATGTGAGTAGGCATGACAACACATGCATGTCACAAAATAAAGCCACAGCCACCAAGGTTCCTACCCATATCATAAAATAGCCTTTTTGGCTCCATTCCATTTCCAGCCAGCTTTATACTTGAGCAATGAGAGATGGAGGAAGGAGAAGGCAAAGCCTCCAAGTTGAGGTCATCACTTTAGTCAAAGAGTCAGGCTGCCCTGGTTTGCACAGCAGAAAGAACATCAAGAAATCTGTGTGCAAGTGACTCTTGAAGGCTATGACCCAGTTGTACAAAATGTTGAGGTAAATTCTGTGATAGGTGGTTGCAAAACCTTACCCATAATCAGCTTGCCTAGTCTACTACAAAGATGCTTTCAAGATGGTAAATATTTGTGCCAACTGGTGACAAAGATGCACAACCAAAGGGAGATGAACGGCGCCCAGAAAATCAATTGTCAGGCATTGCCAGGAAAACATGGATAGTATACTTTAGCTGGCTAGAGCAATGAAATCAATGAAAGAAAGGCAAGAATCAGTCAGTGCGTAAGAATGCTACTGGAAAGAATAGTCACTGATGAGCATGAATTGCATTTTTTTAAGAAGTCAAGACAAAAAATATCAGACTCTTTTGGTTCCTAAGCGTCCATTTGATGGATGGAGGGGCAATAAGACAAACATGGCTAAGCAGACAAGACAGTGGTAATCGAACATGCCAACTGTGCAAAAACATCTTCAACTTGCAATCTGCCAATGAAATAATGTAACAATAAAGATGATTTAAAGATCAGCTCCAAATACATTTTGTTCAACCAGCTCAAGATATGCAGAGACCAAAAAATACTTGATTCTTGGAAGAGGTTGGCAGAAAGGAAGAAGACAGAAACCAAATCTATAATGAAAAGATGGCAGCAAGCTTGTGGATACTCATGCCACTCCAGAGGTCTCTTGGCAAGTGCTTGCTTGGCTGGATTGGACCTCCTCAGACCATTCAATGGGTATCTTTATGACTGGATGCATGGGATGGTGTTTCATGGAGCTCTCAACCACATTATGCAATGGCTGCTTGATACTCTAGTCAAGCCTGGCATGCCAAACACCTGGCAAACCTGCAGTAATACTTTCAACTTTGGATTTGGCCCTGCTTCATAAATGCTTTCCCTGTACCCAATTTGTGGAATACTTCGCCCGCACTTGTTGTTTGCTACCTAAATGTCAAGCTACAAGGGACATATTTTTGGCCTGATATTCAGTGATGGACATATTAATAGTTTCCAGCAACATTGTACCAGTGGCAGGGCATTTGTAGCTTGCTATTGAAACGGCTTTGAGCTTGATAATTCAAGTAGGGTTTAGCAATAGTATGGTGCCAAAATTTCATTGGTGTTTACATTATGAAGCACCAATGCAAAACCTAGGGGGTGTGGCGGCGGTCTTTTCGGTGCCAGCCAATATAAAGACACCTTGCCCAAAGAGATCGCCTTCCTGAGGGAAGATGCTAAATACAAACATGACTCCCATTTGTTGGAGCCATACACAGCTTCCAAAAAGCTTCATGCCTACTTGCACAGCAACAATATAATCAGGCAAGGTCAGCATTGTAAGCAAGTGTAGTAAAGCAAATAAATTCCTAATCATGTCTGCAAAATTGGAGATTTTGTGTTATACAAAGTCCCAAATGAAAAGCGAGCTGAATCGCCCTTGGGTTATGGGCATTTGGAATACTTCCTGCAAACTAATGGTTTGAAAGTGGTCATTAGGGAACCATTATCTTTGAAGGAATAGTCTCTAAACATGAAGATTGCCAAGTGGACCCCCCATTCCTAATGCATTACATGTTGTAGAATTGGGAATCGTGGCAGTAACTGTGCTTTACAACAAAGCAAAGGATGGGACTACCACCACATTATTGCCACCTCATGTGACTCAAAAGCTTGGAAGGAAAATGTATTATTATACTTTAATTGATTAAATGGTACTGCTAATATTGCCCTTTAGCAGCAATAAGCTTGTTTTACGTTGGCCTTGGCATGGGGCTGGGGTTCTTGGTTTGTTGATTCTGTTTTGCTTTGCACTGGCTTAGTGGGAAGGTTTTGGCATGCTTGACTTGTGGGCTTTGTGTTGTTGCTTTGGAACCATTGGGCTGTTTGGTTTGAGCCATTGGGCTGCTTGGTTTGGAACCTTAAGGGCTGCAAGTTACATGCTATAACTAGTCACGCGGACTCGCGTACGTTTGAGGTCGTTTGGAACATTGAACGCAAGAGGCCCAGGGGAGCAAAAGCAAACTAGCTGTCTTGCTCAGGATTGAAATCATAGCAATGAATTTATTCCTTGTGTCTGTAATGGGTCAAACCCCACTCAGGATCAAACACTATATATGCGCACCTTGTCAAAACCTGGCTGAGCAGTATAGCTCCACTCTTTGTAGACACAAGTTACAACCAAAGGGCGCACATGCAGAAAGCCATGTGAGTAGGCATGACAACACATGCATGTCATAACATAAAGCCACAGCCACCAAGGTTCCTACCCATATCATAAAAAATGGGCTTTTTGGCTCCATTCCATTTCCAGCCAGCTTTATACTTGAGCAATGAGAGATGGAGGAAGGAGAAGGCAAAGCCTCCAAGTTGAGGTCATCACTTTAGTCAAAGAGTCAGGCTGCCCTGGTTTGCACAGCAGAAAGAACATCAAGAAATCTGTATGCAAGTGACTCTTGAAGGCTATGACCCAGTTGTACAAAATGTTGAGGTAAATTCTGTGATAGGTGGTTGCAAAACCTTACCCATAATCAGCTTGCCTAGTCTACTACAAAGATGCTTTCAAGATGGTAAATATTTGTGCCAACTGGTGACAAAGATGCACAACCAAAGGGAGATGAACGGCACCCAGGAAATCAATTGTCAGGCATTGCCAGGAAAACATGGATAGTATACTTCAGCTGGCTAGAGCAATGAAGTCAATGAAAGAAAGGCAAGAATCAGTCAGTGCGTAAGAATGCTACTGGAAAGAATAGTCATTGATGAGCATGAATGGCATTTTTTTAAGAAGTTAAGACAAAAAATATCAGACTCTTTTGGTTCCTAAGCGTCCATTTGATGGATGGAGGGGCAATAAGACAAACATGGCTAAGCAGACAAGACAGTGGTAATCGAACATGCCAACTGTGCAAAAACATCTTCAACTTGCAATCTGCCAATGAAAATAATGTAACAATAAAGATGATTTAAAGATCAGCTCCAAATACATTTTGTTCAACCAGCTCAAGATATGCAGAGACCAAAAAATACTTGATTCTTGGAAGAGGTTGGCAGAAAGGAAGAAAACAGAAACCAAATCTATAATGAAAAGATGGCAGCAAGCTTGTGGATACTCATGCCACTCCAGAGGTCTCTTGGCAAGTGCTTGCTTGGCTGGATTGGACCTCCTCAGACCATTCAATGGGTATCTTTATGACTGGATGCATGGGATGGTGTTTCATGGAGCTTTCAACCACATTATGCAATGGCTGCTTGATGCTCTAGTCAAACCTGGCATGCCAAACACCTGGCAAACCTGCAGTAATACTTTCAACTTTGGATTTGACCCTGCTTCATAAATGCTTTCCCTGTACCCAATTTGTGGAATACTTCGCCCGCACTTGTTGTTTGCTACCTAAATGTCAAGCTATAAGGGACATATTTTTGGCCTGATATTCAGTGATGGACATATTAATAGTTTCCAGTACCAGTGGCAGGGCATTTGTAGCTTGCTATTGAAACAGCTTTGAGCTTGACAATTCAAGTAGGGTTTAGCAATAGTATGGTGCCAAAATTTCATTGGTGTTTACATTATGAAGCACCAATGCAAAATCTAGGGGGTGTGGCGGCGGTCTTTTCGGTGCCAGCCAATATAAAGATACCTTGCCCAAAGAGATCGCCTTCCTGAGGGAAGATGCTAAATACAAACATGACTCCCATTTGTTGGAGCCATACACAGCTTCCAAAAAGCTTCATGCCTACTTGCACAGCAACAATATAATCAGGCAAGGTCAGCATTGTAAGCAAGTGTAGCAAAGCAAAATTGAATCCTAATCATGTCTGCAAAGTTGGAGATTTTGTGTTATACAAAGTCCCAAATGAAAAGCGAGCTGAATTGCCCTTGGGCTATGGGCATTTGGAATACTTCCTGCAAACTAATGGTTTGAAAGTGGTCATTAGGGAACCATTATCTTTGAAGGAATAGTCTCTAAACATGAAGATTGCCAAGTGGACCCCCCATTCCTAATGCGTTACATGTTGTAGAATTGGGAATCGTGGCAGTAACTGTGCTTTACAACAAAGCAAAGGATGGGACTACCACCACATTATTGCCACCTCATGTGACTCAAAAGCTTGGAAGGAAAATGTATTATACTTTAATTGATTAAATGGTACTGCTAATATTGCCCTTTAGCAGCAATAAGCTTGTTTTACGTTGGCCTTGGCATGGGGCTGGGGTTCTTGGTTTGTTGATTCTGTTTTGCTTTGCACTGGCTTAGTGGGAAGGTTTTGGCATGCTTGACTTGTGGGCTTTGTGTTGTTGCTTTGGAACCATTGGGCTGTTTGGTTTGAGCCATTGGGCTGCTTGGTTTGGAACCTTAAGGGCTGCAAGTTACATGCTATAACTAATCACGCGGACTCGCGTACGTTTGAGGTCGTTTGGAACATTGAACGCAAGAGGCCCAGGGGAGCAAAAGCAAACTAGCTGTCTTGCTCAGGATTGAAATCATAGCAATGAATTTATTCCTTGTGTCTGTAATGGGTCAAACCCCACTCAGGATCAAACACTATATATGCGCACCTTGTCAAAACCTGGCTGAGCAGTATAGCTCCACTCTTTGTAGACACAAGTTACAACCAAAGGGCCCACATGCAGAAAGCCATGTGAGTAGGCATGACAACACATGCATGTCATAAAATAAAGCCACAGCCACCAAGGTTCCTACCCATATCATAAAATAGGCTTTTTGGCTCCATTCCATTTCCAGCCAGCTTTATACTTGAGCAATGAGAGATGGAGGAAGGAGAAGGCAAAGCCTCCAAGTTGAGGTCATCACTTTAGTCAAAGAGTCAGGCTGCCCTGGTTTGCACAGCAGAAAGAACATCAAGAAATCTGTGTGCAAGTGACTCTTGAAGGCTATGACCCAGTTGTACAAAATGTTGAGGTAAATTCTGTGATAGGTGGTTGCAAAACCTTACCCATAATCAGCTTGCCTAGTCTACTACAAAGATGCTTTCAAGATGGTAAATATTTGTGCCAACTGGCGACAAAGATGCACAACCAAAGGGAGATGAACGGCGCCCAGGAAATCAATTGTCAGGCATTGCCAGGAAAACATGGATAGTATACTTCAGCTGGCTAGAGCAATGAAATCAATGAAAGAAAGGCAAGAATCAGTCAGTGCGTAAGAATGCTACTGGAAAGAATAGTCATTGATGAGCATGAATGGCATTTTTTTAAGAAGTCAAGACAAAAAATATCAGACTCTTTTGGTTCCTAAGCGTCCATTTGATGGATGGAGGGGCAATAAGACAAACATGGCTAAGCAGACAAGACAATGGTAATCGAACATGCCAACTGTGCAAAAACATCTTCAACTTGCAATCTGCCAATGAAAATAATGTAACAATAAAGATGATTTAAAGATCAGCTCCAAATACATTTTGTTCAACCAGCTCAAGATATGCAGAGACCAAAAAATACTTGATTCTTGGAAGAGGTTGGCAGAAAGGAAGAAGACAGAAACCAAATCTATAATGAAAAGATGGCAGCAAGCTTGTGGATACTCATGCCACTCCAGAGGTCTCTTGGCAAGTGCTTGCTTGGCTGGATTGGACCTCCTCAGACCATTCAATGGGTATCTTTATGACTGGATGCATGGGATGGTATTTCATGGAGCTCTCAACCACATTATGCAATGGCTGCTTGATACTCTAGTCAAACCTGGCATGCCAAACACCTGGCAAACCTGCAGTAATACTTTCAACTTTGGATTTGGCCCTGCTTCATAAATGCTTTCCCTGTACCCAATTTGTGGAATACTTCGTCCGCGCTTGTTGTTTGCTACCTAAATGTCAAGCTATAAGGGACATATTTTTGGCCTGATATTCAGTGATGGACATATTAATAGTTTCCAGCAACATTGTACCAGTGGCAGGGCATTTGTAGCTTGCTATTGAAACAGCTTTGAGCTTGACAATTCAAGTAGGGTTTAGCAATAGTATGGTGCCAAAATTTCATTGGTGTTTACATTATGAAGCACCAATGCAAATTCGGTGCCAGCCAATGTAAAGATACCTTGCCCAAAGAGATCGCCTTCCTGAGGGAAGATGCTAAATACAAACATGACTCCCATTTGTTGGAGCCATACACAGCTTCCAAAAAGCTTCATGCCTACTTGCACAGCAACAATATAATCAGGCAAGGTCAGCATTGTAAGCAAGTGTAGCAAAGCAAAATTGAATCCTAATCATGTTTGCAAAGTTGGAGATTTTGTGTTATACAAAGTCCCAAATGAAAAGCGAGCTGAATTGCCCTTGGGCTATGGGCATTTGGAATACTTCCTGCAAACTAATGGTTTGAAAGTGGTCATTAGGGAACCATTATCTTTGAAGGAATAGTCTCTAAACATGAAGATTGCCAAGTGGACCCCCCATTCCTAATGCGTTATATGTTGTAGAATTGGGAATCGTGGCAATAATTGTGCTTTATAACAAAGCAAAGGATGGGATTACCACCACATTATTGCCACCTCATGTGACTCAAAAGCTTAGAAGGAAAATGCATTATACTTTAATTGATTAAATGATATTGCCAGTATTGCCCTTTAACAGCAATGATGCATTCACCCATGCGCCTTCAATAAGCTTGTTTTATGTTAGCCTTGGCATGGGGCTGGGATTCTTGGTTTGTTGATTCTGTTTTTCTTTGTACTGGCTTAGTAGAAGGTTTTGGCATGCTTGACTTGTGGCCTTTGTATTGTTGCTTTGGAGCCATTGGGCTGTTTGATTTGAGCCATTGGGCTGCTTGGTTTGGAGCCTTAAGGGCTGCAGGTTGCATGCTATAACTAGTCACGTTCATCAAAGGAAATTTTGTGTGCAAAACTTCCGTGTTACAGACATTTAAAAGTTATTCATATCATTCATCATACACCACTCATAATACACCACTCATCATACACCACTCATCATACATCACTCATCATACACCACTCATCATACACCACTCATCACACACCACTCATCATACACCACTCATCATGCACCACTCATCATACCCAACTCAACATACACCACTCATCATACACACCTCCATGTGCAGATTTCGTGGCAGGCGCAGCACTTTGTGAACCTCCATGTGCAGATTTCGTGGCAGGTGCAGCACTTTGTGAACTTCCATGTGCAGACTTCGTGGCAGGTGCAGCACTTTGTGAACCTCGAGGTGCAGATTTCGTGGCAGGTGCAGCACTTTGTGAACCTCCATGTGCAGATTTCGTCGCAGGTGCCATATAAAATGCGTTTTGGAGAGATAGCGGACGCACGAAATGCTGTATTTTTCAATAGAACCGGTCGCTTCGAACTTGGTAAGTCTAGCTCTGCGGAACGACGTGTGCGAGACGGTCTCGGATCATTCTCGAATCGTCCCTCCATTGTGGTTAGAGTTTTCACTTGTTTCTTGAAGTGCAGATTTTGTGGCAGGCGCAGCACTTTGTGAACCTCCATGTACAGATTTCCTGGCAGGTGCAGCACGTTGTGAACCTCCATGTGCAGATTTCGTGGCAGGTGCAGCACTTTGTGAACCTCCATGTGCAGATTTCGTGGCAGGTGTAGCACTTTGTGCACCTCGACGTGCAGATTTCGTGGCAGGCGCAGCACTTTGTGAACCTCCATGTGCAGATTTCGTGGCAGGTGCAATACAAAATGCGTTTTTCAATAGAACCGGTTGCTTCAAACTTGGTAAGTCTAGCTCTGCGGAACGACGTGTGCGAGACGGTCTCGGATCATTCTCGAATCGTCCCTCCATTGCGGTTAGAGTTTTCACTTGTTTCTTGGAGTGCAGATTTCGTGGCAGGCGCAGCACTTTGTAAACCTCCATGTACAGATTTCGTGGCAGGCGCAGCACTTTGTGAACCTCCATGTACAGATTTCCTGGCAGGTGCAGCACGTTGTGAACCTCCATGTGCAGATTTCGTGGCAGGTGCAGCACTTTGTGAACCTCCATGTGCAGATTTCCTGGCAGGTGCAGCGCATTGTGAACCTCGAGGTGCAGATTTCGTGGCAGGCGCAGCTCTTTGTGAACCTCCATGTGCAGATTTCGTGGCAGGTGCAGAACTGGCGACATTGTACGCGGAGTATCTGTGGACCTGAAGCTGAGAACTCGCGATTTTGTAGTGCAGCTTGAGTACGCGGAGCAATCTGTAGATCTGGAAGCTGAGAACTGGCGACTTTGTAGTACAACTTTAGTACGCGGAGCAATCTGTGCAGCTGGAAGCTGAGAACGGGCGACTTTGTAGTACAACTTTAGTACGCGGAGCAATCTGTGAAGCTAGAAGCTGAGAACTGGCGACTTTGTTGTGCAACTTTAGTACGCGGAGTATCTGGCAAGCTAGACGATGAGAACTGGCGACTTTGTAGTGCAACTTTAGTGCGCGGAGCACTCTGTGCAGCTGGAAGCTGAGAACTGGTGACTCTGTAGTACAACTTTAGTACGCGGAGCAGTCTGTAGAGCTGGAAGCTGAGAACTGCCGACTTTGCAGTACAACTTTAGTACGCGGAGCAATCTGTAGAGCTGGAAGCTGAGAACTGGCGACTTGGTAGTGCCTTTTTAGTATGCGGAGCAACCTGTAGAGCTGGAACGAAGCAATCTGTGCAGCTGGAAGCTGAGAACTGGCGACTTTGCAGTACAACTTTAGTACGCGGAGTATCTGGCAAGCTAGACGATGAGAACTGGCGACTTTGTAGTACACTTTAGTACGCGGAGCAATCTGTGCAGCTGGAAGCTGAGAACTGGCGACTTTGTAGTGCAACTTTAGTACGCGGAGCAATCTGTAGAGCTGGAAGCTGAGAACTGGCGACTTTGTAGTACAACTTTAGTGTGCGGAGGAGTCATCTCTCCCTGCTGAGTCATCTCTCACTGTGGTGAGTCATCTCTCACTGTGGTGAGTCATCTCTCGGTGCTGCTGAGTCATCTCTCACTGTGGTGAGTCATCTCTCACTGTGGTGAGTCATGTCAGAGACCGCAGAGCCTTTCTCTGGCCACGCGGTGGTTTCACAGAGCTGGTCTATGTGAAACGTCAGGATGTACAAGGATTCCACACGTGGGTCACCTCAGTGAGTACCTGCTTCCCTTGCTGACTTCAGTGAATACTTAGTGACTACATTTGCTCCGACGCGCGGTGCTTTGACCCGCGTCGTGTCGCCAATTTCGTAGCTGCAGAACCGACCCAGCCACCCGTTGTTCCACCTCCTACGCTGTTGTGAGCTGGTCCAGGGGGCACACATCTGACACACGTGGAATCTCGTTGGTCAAAATACCGGAGCGCGTGCGTTTGACTGGGGGACGAGCATGTTGGAGCGAACGGGGACACTCCTATAGGTCATTTTGTTCTTATAGGAAACTTCCGCCGCCGGCTTGCCTGGGAACTGCTTGTATATGATACAAAACTATTGTGTTTGTTTGTATCTTCTTGTGGATGTTTCCATGGGCAATCCAAATGAAACAATGATTGGGGTCCAATTCAATTTCCTGTTAGTTGAAGAGCGTATCATATGTTGCATTTTGAAAATGGGAACAAAATCTTGCCTATGTTTCCCAAACAAGTTGAAAGTTGCTGTTCATTTCAATTTTGCAAGCCTGTAAGCAACACAATGAAAATTTGAAACCCAAATCAAATTTTAATCGAAATCCACTTTCCAACAGCCAGACAAATGTATTGTACGAATCACAAGAAATATGGGCCATGCCTTCATAACCTTGACATCTACAATCGTTCAATGTGTTTTGTTAATTTTTGGCCTAGCATTTCTACATTTTTGATTTTGGTGAATTGAAGTTCAACTTCTTAAATGTCTCAAATGCCAACAACATGTTAGCAAAGCCCCAGCGCATCTAAGCATGTCCGCACGGCAAGGGAACAAGTCCAACGACTTCAGACGTACCATAGTTTTTTTGTTTTTGCTGTTGCTTGTGTAAATTTAAATCATGTGCTTTAATTTTATGGAGAATTTTAATTTCGAGTCTAAATCGAAACAAAATCTGCTTCGGCCAAGGATTCGCCGCATAGTTTTGGGGACCCGTCAGGTTCTGCTCAAAACTGAGGAAAGCGCCGGCCCTAACTTTGAATCTAATATTTTTGACCACAAGGTTCCACACTCCATATGAAAAAGAAACCACCTCCTCTGAGACAAAATTCACAACCAAGCATCATGATGCTTGCGGCAGCTGAAGCTAGCTATGATCGTCAAGCGCGTACAGAGTAGCAGCATCAACGCTTTTTCACTTATGGGGAGCTTGGTGGTCACCTTGCTCGAAACCACTGCGGTGGGTGCTACACGGCGGCCCTGGCACCGGAAAATCGCATACGCTCAAAATGGTGCGGAAGGAGTTATTCGAACAGAGGTTGGGTTGGACACATGGCATACACTTTCAAGTCGTCAGCTTTCAAGCAGTCATGGCAGAACTCTTAGAAGGAGACACCATACATCATGCATTGGGCTTAGACTGGGCAGGAGAAAGGAACCACAATCTACTGCGGACGTTGCAGCGCACGCGACAAACCCTGCAATGGCGATGGTTAATTTTGGACGAATTCAGTATGGTGAGCGCAGAACTACTGGCGCAGTTGGAACACCGCTGTCGCGACCTCGTGCGAGACCTCAGCCTCGCCAAATTCGCCACCGACAATGGCGTCGAACCTTTCGGAGGCCTGAATGTGATCCTGTCCGGGGAGTCCATTCGTTGCCATATTTGGGATAAATGCGCTTGCTCTTTTTGGTCCGGATTGAAAACTTCCGGCAACTGCGAAATGTAAACCATCCATCTTTCAATTTTTTGAGGTGTGTCCTTAGCCCATAAAGAAAATCAACGTTACGCGGACTCGCGTGCGTTTGAGGTCGTTTGGAACATCAAACGCAAGAGGCCCAGAACGGATATTCTTTTTGTGCTTTTTGCAACAGGCCTTGAACCTGCTTTCCTCACTGAAAATTTAAATATTTCATTCCATTTTGAATTATTTTCGGTGTAAATATACCCAAAACAACGTGCAAAACAACATTTTCCCTCACTCATTGGTATATTCAAGAAAAACAGACGCAGACGCCAAACAAACGCACCCAGATGTCCAAGGCATGGACGAGCACCGATCCAACTTGCAAAGGACACAGGCAATTTCGAGAAATACTAACATAGAAGGACCGGATAACCCCACATGATAAGTTTTACAAATTGCAACTGTATATGAACATCACTTGGGAGACGGAATAGTGAGATGAAAAGTCAAGAAGGAAGAGTGAGGCGGTTATGCTCAGACGTGCAGTATAAGTGATGATGTGATGGACGAGGATAAGAAGGAGGGGAGGGAGGAGGTGTGTGTGTGTATGTGTATGTGTAGTGAGATGGCGTGCGTGTGTGTGTGGGGGAGGCTGTGGATTTTGCCATCAGATCCGCGTGCGACCTTCAAAACGTAACACACTCAAAACGACCATCAAAGCTATCAAGTGGTCTCATCCGGACCACGGCTGCATATACTACACAATCGGCTGCATATACTACTGCAACAACTGCTTGGCATGTCTCGGATGTGTCAAAGCAACATCTGATTCAAACATCGAAGTAAGTGAACAAGTGAAACGCGTGAAGCCAGACCCTCCAAGATGCTCATTTGCATGAGGCGTGTGTGAACATGCTCATTTGCATCAGGAGTGTGTGAAGATGCACACGCTTGGAGAAGCCGATCGTGTTACTGTGGATGGTGATCTGTTGAGATGATTTGAGATGATGTGAGTGGGAGAGGTGAAGAGGATGATGTGAAGCTGAATGTGTGTGAGGATGGTGGACAGCCAGCGGTACCAGCGGCGACAACGCGCGCCGCAGCCCCTTCTGGGAGGCTCTGGGCGCAGCCCCTTCTGGGAGGCTCTGGGTACTGCGCCTGCCACGAGGAAGACGGCCAGCGGCACCAGCAGCGACAACGCGGGCCGCAGCCCCTTCTGGGAGGCTCTGGGTGCTGCGCCTGCCACGAAGAAGACAGCCAGCGGCACCAGCAGCGACAACCCGGGCCGCAGCCCCTTCTGGAGGCTCTGGGTGCTGCGCCTGCCACGAGGCAGACAGCCAGCGGCGACAACGCGCGCCGCCGTCCCTTCTGAGAGGCTCTGGGTACTGCGCCTGCCACCTGCCACGACTGGGTGGCTGTTAAGGGGGATTTGTTTTCCCCCAGCTTCTCAACTCAACAGAGCCTGCCAGCTTGTCTGGTCAACTCAACCTGTGATTGATCAGTGACATGCCTTCCCCCAACTTCTCAACCTGCCAGCTTTTCAACTCAACCTGAGTCCTCCCAGTTTTTCTGACTTAGTCCGGAAATGCCCGGAAATGAGGACATGAGTCGTTCCAAATTTTCACGACGTTTAAAATCGTCAATTTTCATCTTGGTTAATTTTTTTGAAAAGTTCAGGCATAAAGTTTAGTTGGGTGCAAGTTGCAAAATTTGTGTGCAAAATAGTTAGTCTGCCGTCGTGATTCACCCAAGTCTTGATAAGACATGGATAAATCACGACGGGAATAGGAAGCTTTTGATTTCTCAGTCATTGTTGTCACCCCAGCTGTGTCATTGTCACCACAGCTGTCCTTGTCCGTCATTGTCACCGCAGCCGTCATTGTCGTCTGGTGCCAGTCACCGCCATTTTGTGCTTGGACCTCAGCTACATCCGCTCTTGTCCATCATTGGGGTCATTCATTAAGTATTGATGATCAGGTCGGATGGATCTACGCGAAGCCACTGAGAAGGTCGAAAAGTGTGTGGTCAGCTTGGTCAGGACGCATCCGTTGGACGTACGCATTCCTTCATTCGACACCTCCAGGAAGAAGAACTTCTACGTGACCTTGGACACCTCGATCCAGCTGGTGGAGTCCCTTATGAAGCGAGACATCACCGAAGATGAGGACAATTGTCATGTTTGTTGTTTGTTTATTATTTTTGAAATTGTAACTGACCTCCATTTACTGCTTTGTTCGTCTCTGACCTCGATTGCCAGGCCATGCATGTGTTCCAGACTTTGAGTATCTCCATGAAACTCATTGAGAAGCCTCCTCAGGCCAGATATTCATTCCTGTCATTCCCGTCAGTTGATGTCATGGAATTCCAATGTCAGGGCGAAGACCAGGACCCTCCAGGACCAGGACTGCAAAACAAGCAGAACGGTTACGCTAAGGCTTGCTAAGTGGATGTGACAGTCAGTGATTGTATAGTTTCATTTGACAGGAGTTACGGTCGTGGCGCTTTGCAAAGAGTGTCAGTGACTGAATAATAGCAAGCGTTCTGTAAGTTGCCATGGCCAGATTCCATCAGAGCCACCTTGATGCCAAGGCGTGTTCAACATGGCTGATTCTGACAAGCACGACTGTTGTGCCCCGTCCTCCTCCTCACAAAGGCCGGCTTGACTCTTCGGCCATTTGCTGTCATTGACTCTGGAGTGCCTTGATTTTGTCATTGTCATTCACCACATGCCAAAATGTTTGAGGCTGAACCATGTTTGGCAATGACATTCAAGACATTCAATCATTCAAGCAGTGCAAAAGTCACTCAATGACATTTTAATGACACACATTGACTGTTCTTCCACGATGAACTAGCCTTTTTGCCCAGTTCCTCCGAGTGAAGCCATGTCGTCAACGCCGGAACAGCGAGTTATCATTTTTGGATGGGCTAGGAAACCCAAGCCCCAACACGACAAGAAGGCTCAGGCGTGAATATCGTCATCATTGAGTTTTTGTATGTTTCAATTTATTGTTTGCGTTTGTTTGAGACCAACCTTCAACAAATCAGCATCAACATCATCTGATGAGGTTGATGTGATTCTTGATTGCGGATGGAGAATCTCCAGGCCACATCATTACTGGAAGAAGTTCAAGGATCACTGGACCACAATTGACATAGACCTCGCAGAACACCTCTTCCACACCAAAGATGGCCACTATTGGGGCGGCCGTCACAGCGGCTGCGCCCATCGCGAAACGCAGCGTGGAGTGACTGGGCTTAACGATCTTAAACGTACGTTGAAATTGAAAGAAATTGTCCTGGGAGTGTTCTTGCCCGTGGCTTCAGCTTTTGTTGCAGGTCTACAACCACCGACGTTTCAAAGATGTCGTGCAGATAATCGTGGACGCATTCAACAAGCATATCCTGAGGATCTTCCTTTCATGCAATGCTGGGTATCATCGCACTGGGGCCTTTGTGATGCTGATCGTAAGCATCATGTGGGTGCTTTGGAAACTGTCAGTGTCGTCATTGTCAGTCATTGTCAACCTTGTTCTGTTAGTGTTTGTGATCAAATTGTTACTTCTGCGGCGACCCGTTAGACGAGCCGTTGAGGAAATCGGAGTGTGGATATGCCCTGTCATCGTCTCCCTCTCAGATAGTTGGACCCAGGACATCCAGGATTGTGAGAATTTCTTGTCACCTTCCAGTGACTCTTTTCAGACACGGTACCTTGAAGGCAAAGTTTCATGTCTTAAAACCAGACATAGGTTGAATTGACAGCTGACGGGTTGAGAGTTGTCTAGCCAAGGCGATTGGAATTTTATCGGAACACCGTGCTCAGGGTCATTGGCCGGAACCGGGACCTGCGAAATGAAGTACACTACGTATACTGGTTGGGGGCATGCCTTGATAACTTCTGGAAAGAAAACGCCTGCAAGCCTTGGCCGTCGCTTGGCTTGTGTGCAGTTGAAGTTGTCTGAACTTCTTTTGAGAACTTCATTGCCATGTAATCATAACAAAATGCAACTAAGGATGATTCGTGACGATGCTGACAAGACAGAGGAGGAGGAGGTTGATGTTTATGAGGTCGAGTCAGATGATGACCAGCCAGTGCCACCGTCTAAGGCACGACGAGTAGAGGCGGCATCCACCAGTTCCACCAGCCCACCAGGTTGCGGTCCACCGTGGAGAGCTCACCCACCTCAGCCTCAAGTTTCCCCACACACCGGCAATGAGGAGGCTGTCTTGACATCCCACAATATGCCAAATGGCCTTCGCACCATCCTGCCCTTAGGTTGCATTCGTCGTGACAATGATAGTATCATAATAATTATGACATAATTTTATGACAGTCGGCGTAATAACCATTACACTTGCCCAAAAAAATCGGTGCGTCAGTGACTCATTCAATGTCAACTAAGGCACGAGGTTTTTGCAGACGCACAGCTTGATGAGACTGGGCCGGCCTTCCGCATTATCGCGACGCTTGCAGTGGCCCGGCAACTAAAGTTTGCCGCGGTGTGCTTTCGTCAGTTGAAATATAGCATATATGGCGACAGGTTTCACAAATACATGTCGAACTATATCTCCTGCGATGTCACCTGGTTCCTCGGCAACCAGGGATCACAGCTAGTGGGTTGAAAAATGTGGTGCCTCATTGCTCGTTAATTGACATTGATTTGTTTTGTCATTGTCTTGATTTGTCATTGTTCTCAGCTTCAAATTCTCATTGACTTGTCATTGTCTCCATTTGCTCTTCATTAGAATGTTGCTTGTTTTGTGCAAATAATTTGCAATCAATGGTTCAAAGCACGGTAGGCCAAGCGGAGATCCTTGACAACAAGGCTGGCAGGTGTCCCAGGAAATGAATGCTTGGAGTGAACCGACGATCTTGCCAGGCCATCAGATTCGTCTGCCCGCCTTTTGGACTAGCCGAGCCGCTAGCCCAGGAGAACTTCAGTCATGAGTTTTTGCTACAGGAGAGTCAATGTCAAGGGTATGCAGCCTTTATTATGTCATTGTCAATTTATTCATATTTGTGCTCAAGTCAGTGATGTGCGGCGGGGGGGGGCATAGACTGATCAGCGTTTTGTTTCTGAAGCACGGTCGGCGGAAACCATGCCCGTCATCTTGATGTCCGATTGCGCCGGATTGGAGCCTTTGAAAGAGCTTTGCAGGTGTGAGTTGGATTTGAGACACAACGAAAATATGATTTAATATTGGAGTCCTTGCCAATCAGTCACCCAGTCGCATTGCGTCAAAGGATTCATAGCGTCTCTCCTGCCAGGAAAGCAAATGTGCCGTCAACCTTGGCCTATGCCTTGGAATCGGAGCCAGCTCTCCGCAACCGCATCGCGAACTTGCACCCGAAAGCCTTTGTTCCCGATGATGCCAGCAAACACCTGCTAGGACATGTTCTGAAGAAGGTCAAGGGCCAGACAAACCCCGTTGTGTACTCGGCAGGTGCGCCCTGCCAACCCTATAGCAAGATAGGCAGACGTGGAGGAGAAGACGATGAACGAAGCGATCTACAAATGACCGTTCCTTGCCACAACTTAACTTAATGAAACAATGATTGAAATTGACGATTGGTCAGCGCCGTGTCGCTGCTGTAAGCTTGCCTAGGCTGTCAATAGGATCGCAAAGATCCAGCCGGATGCCTTCTTGCTCGAGCAGGTGCCCGACATTGTCAAGCACAAGATGTTCTTTGGCAACGTCTTGGCCAAGTAATTCGACTAAACCACTCAGTCCTATTTAAATTCATTCGTAATGTCTAGTCATTGATTACCAAAAGTCTGAGGCTGCGGATGCCTGGCTACACCGTGAAGCGCAAGGACTTTGCGTCCAGTTAGTTGCAGTTGTTGGGTCACGTTGTTGAGTTCGTCAGTGATTTTCCTAAGTTGAGCTGCGTCAGGTCTTGAATTCTCGTTATCATGGAATGGCCACTAAGCGGAAGAGACTTTGGATTGTGGGTTGCAAGACCAAGAAAGCTAAATGTCATTGACCCAGCTTGCCTAAGAACTTGGCCAGTCCAGTCAATTGGCTCCTTTTTTGATGAGGCCCCTTCAAATTCCTGCTGCCCTCCGAGAAGAAAGTGTCCGTGCGGCAGCTTATTGCAAAGCTGCTTGTCACTGACCATTAGGTCCGACGAGTCTTCCTTAATAGCATGAGTTAAAACCATCAAACATCTGCGCCTAGCCATCCACACAGTCATTTGCTCAGGAACAGCCCGGATGCGCGCAAGGGTCCTCCCACTTGCAAAACTGGGGTGCAGCGGTTGAAGGAAGCTTTGGACTACATCAAAAACGTGAAGAAGCGTGATCCAAGCAAGGAATTGTGGTGGCCACCTCAGTTTTTGATTCGTCGTCGTCGTATGCTTCACTGGATTTTAAAGAAACTTGGAGGTTCGTGGACACGGCAGCATCGAAGACCTTTAAAGGCAAACCCACGTGCAACAGGTCAGGGGCTCAGTGTTTTTTTTGCAGCTCCTGCGTGTTGCTCTGCCTCACCGGCCCAGGCTTCCAACGATCACAAGGTCCAGGGGTGGAGCGCGAGCTTATTATTGCACCTGCTGGGACCGGCACTTGACCAGTTCTGATACTTGACAGTCAAATTAAATGCAGCGATATTATTTTTAAAATAATGTAATCGCCATTGATTCAAATTGATTGAAATCGTCCGTGACAGGAAATGGCTGTCATCATGGGGTGGCACAACTCCAACTTTGATGGTCTCTCAGAGCATCAATTGGGCCAAGCTGTCGGAAACAGCTGGCCATTGGGAGTGGCGCAAAAGCTGTTTGACGATTCTCAGTTACATTTAAAATTAAGTCGTCGTGCTGAGAATCCATTTTGTTTGAATACGAACGCCCTTCCATTCCGCAGAGGAACTGGCGCACATCTTGCCTTGGAAGAAGTGACAAGTTGCGGCTGACGCAGGCTTTGGGGAAAATGCTGGGAGTGTCACTGACTGTCATGCCAAGTTTGAAAGCCAGGACCTTGTCATTGTCGTCGTCATATTGCCCTTCAAATTGTCGTCGTCATTGTCCGTGACCGGCTCAAGATGGCGAGAGTCGGGGATTCGGTAGCCCTAGACTTCCTGGACGGGGAAGGCCGCCAATTGGCAAACACCTTGTCCAGGCGCGGGCCAATCGTAGTCAGAGACATCAGAGTTCAAATTATTTCAAACGGCCAGGCGTGGACAACAAGCTCTTGGAATAGTCAAGTACTTCGACAAGAGCGAGTACAATGACATGTGCAACTTCCTGACTTCCTCACGTTCGAACCACATCAAAGACAAGAGCAATTGGATCATCAATACTGTGAACAAGCATGTGGGGGCGTGTTGGACTCAATGTTTTCTGGTCACATGTCATGAGTTTTTTGTCAGGCGTGACAATCAGATTGTCATCGATCTAAGGAGAAACCTTGAGCTTGGCTACCCAACAAAGGCGTCATCAGGTGGGATACACTTACCATGAGCTGCGGTTTGCCACCGGTGTCCCCTTTCAGGCTCCGGTGACGGCGTGGCCCCA
>CAXIVM010001184.1:0-19000 GCA_964035705.1 Porites rus
ACGATGCGATGGCACCACCTAGCAAGTGAGCCCCAAGGCCAGCTACTAGTAGTAATGCACTTGTTACTACGGCCCTTGTACTGCTAATATAGCTACTAGTAATAGCGATGGCCTCCACCCTAGCAGTGACGCCTCCAACGCTTCTAGCTACTAGTAGTAATGCACTTGTACTAGTGGTTGTACTAGCTAAATAATTTCTAGCTACTAGTAATAGCGATGGCCTCCACCCTAGCAGTGACGGCCTCCAACCGGCTTCTAGCTACTAGTAGTAATGCACTTGTTACTAGTGGCGATGCCCTTGTTACTAGCTAAATAATTTCTAGCTACTAGTAATAGCGATGGCCTCCACCCTAGCAGTGACGGCCTCCAACCGGCTTCTAGCTACTAGTAGTAATGCACTTGTTACTAGTGGCGATGCCCTTGTTACTAGCTAAATAATTTCTAGCTACCAGTAATAGCGATGGCCTCCACCCTAGCAGTGACGGCCTCCAACCGGCTTCTAGCTACTAGTAGTAATGCACTTGTTACTAGTGGCGATGCCCTTGTTACTAGCTAAATAATTTCTAGCTACTAGTAATAGCGATGGCCTCCACCCTAGCAGTGAAGGCCTCCAACCGGCTTCTAGCTACTAGTAGTAATGCACTTGTTACTAGTGGCGATGCCCCTTGTTACTAGCTGAATAATTTCTAGCTACTAGTAATAGCGATGGCCTCCACCCTAGCAGTGACGGCCTCCAACCGGCTTCTAGCTACTAGTAGTAATGCACTTGTTACTAGTGGCGATGCCCTTGTTACTAGCTAAATAATTTCTAGCTACTAGTAATAGCGATGGCCTCCACCCTAGCAGTGACGGCCTCCAACCGGCTTCTAGCTACTAGTAGTAGTGCACTTGTTACTAGTGGCGATGCCCTTGTTACTAGCTAAATAATTTCTAGCTACTAGTAATAGCGATGGCCTCCACCCTAGCAGTGACGGCCTCCAACCGGCTTCTAGCTACTAGTAGTAATGCACTTGTTACTAGTGGCGATGCCCTTGTTACTAGCTAAATAATTTCTAGCTACTAGTAATAGCGATGGCCTCCACCCTAGCGGTGACGGCCTCCAACCGGCTTCTAGCTACTAGTAGTAATGCACTTGTTACTAGTGGCGATGCCCTTGTTACTAGCTAAATAATTTCTAGCTACTAGTAATAGCGATGGCCTCCACCCTAGCAGTGACGGCCTCCGACCGGCTTCTAGCTACTAGTAGTAATGCACTTGTTACTAGTGGCGATGCCCTTGTTACTAGCTAAATAATTTCTAGCTACTAGTAATAGCGATGGCCTCCACCCTAGCAGTGACGGCCTCCAACCGGCTTCTAGCTACTAGTAGTAATGCACTTGTTACTAGTGGCGATGCCCTTGTTACTAGCTAAATAATTTCTAGCTACTAGTAATAGCGATGGCCTCCACCCTAGCAGTGACGGCCTCCAACCGGCTTCTGGCTACTAGTAGTAATGCACTTGTTACTAGTGGCGATGCCCTTGTTACTAGCTAAATAATTTCTAGCTACTAGTAATAGTGATGGCCTCCACCCTAGCAGTGACGGCCTCCAACCGGCTTCTAGCTACTAGTAGTAATGCACTTGTTACTAGTGGCGATGCCCTTGTTACTAGCTAAATAATGTCTAGCTACTAGTAATAGCGATGGCCTCCACCCTAGCAGTGACGGCCTCCAACCGGCTTCTAGCTACTAGTAGTAATGCACTTGTTACTAGTGGCGATGCCCTTGTTACTAGCTAAATAATTTCTAGCTACTAGTAATAGCGATGGCCTCCACCCTAGCAGTGACGGCCTCCAACCGGCTTCTAGCTACTAGTAGTAATGCACTTGTTACTAGTGGCGATGCCCTTGTTACTAGCTAAATAATTTCTAGCTACTAGTAATAGCGATGGCCTCCACCCTAGCAGTGACGGCCTCCAACTGGCTTCTAGCTACTAGTAGGAATGCACTTGTTACTAGTGGCGATGCCCTTGTTACTAGCTTAAACTATTTCTAGCTACTAGTAATAGCGATGGCCTCCACCCTAGCAGTGACGGCCTCCAACCGGCTTCTAGCTACTAGTAGTAATGCACTTGTTACTAGTGGCCATGCCCTTGTTACTAGCTAAATAATTTCTAGCTACTAGTAATAGCGATGGCCTCCACCCTAGCAGTGATGGCCTCCAACCGGCTTCTAGCTACTAGTAGTAATGCACTTGTTACTAGTGGCGATGCCCTTGTTACTAGCTAAATAATTTCTAGCTACTAGTAATAGCGATGGCCTCCACCCTAGCAGTGACGGCCTCCAACCGCCTTCTAGCTACTAGTAGTAATTCACTTGTTACTAGTGGCGATGCCCTTGTTACTAGCTAAATAATTTCTAGCTACTAGTAATAGCGATGGCCTCCACCCTAGCAGTGACGGCCTCCAACCGGCCTTTAGCTACTAGTAGTAATGCACTTGTTACTAGTGGCGATGCCCTTGTTACTAGTAGCCTGGTTTTCCGCTGGGGAGCTGCCCCACACACTGTCGCTTGCGCAGTCGAAGCTGGTTTGGACAAGTTTGGCTGGAACAATATTGCTTGCAAATGATGTGTTTTGCACACTGTCGTGCAAAAAATAATTTCGAAAGCAATTGTGGTGCAAAAAATGCACGTGCACGCATTTGGCATTAATTGCACCTTCTCTCCCTTCTTGCCCTTTGTTTTTTCTTGCCTTGCTCTTCGTCTTGTTTTTCTTGTCCTGTTCCTTCTTTTCCTCACGGTGTTTTTCTTTCAGTTGTCAGCCTGACGATCTTTCTTTCGCGCGGCGTGCAGAAAGCGTACAGAAAAGAATCTCTGGACACAGGTGGCGCACACGCTCCTTTCTCAATCGCGGCGGGATGTCAAGCATCAACAAAGATGACTAGTAGTAAATGGCCTCCAACCTACTTGCGATGGCCTTCAACCTACTAGGATGCACTTGTTACTAGTAGCGGGTGTTGCACGATGAACTTTGCTGACCAATCCCTCGTATGTGGGTGGCCATTCGGCCTCGCTATGGAGTTGACTCCATTTTACGACGTGTCAGGGAAAACTTTGTTTGTTTTTTCACATCTTCTGAGTGAACCGTTTGTAACTGGTGCACCGGAGAATGTCATTCTAGATGTGAAACACGCATTGCTTATCAGGCTCAACTTCGTAGGGTTATCACTCGAGCCAAACAACCTCAACTAGCTTTTTGACAATTGTCTTGGCCAGTTGCAGGGAGACTTGGCCGTACTTTGTTACTTTCACAACGCTTCCTCTACCCGCCGCTACAAGGAGGCAAGGGATAGGCGGGTGGCGAACAAGGTATGCAAGTCGAACTGTGTTTAACTTTGGACTGAAAGGGATTTTGATGTCACCGCCAATATTGAGTTTAATGAGTTTGGAGGCCATCGTTTTTTGGGATCTGCTGGGATAGTAGGCTGTACAGGCCGAAGAAAAACAGTGTTCAACACCCGTTGCGTGCCGTCAGAAGCATCAGGACACAAATCGCTGGCCAGCCCAAGTTGTGGTGGCTTTCGACAAGCTGGTGTCGATGCCACAAGGGGAAGGCTGCTGCGAGTGTGCGAAGATCTCTGAACGTGAGCTCAAGTCCGGAAAGGACTCTACCAGCGGTAACAAGGACGCTACTAGGAGCCCGGGCATCGCTACTAGGAGCAAGGGCGCTACTAGGAACAAGTGCATCGCTTCTAGTAACAAGTGCCTTACTAGTAGTAACAAGAAGCTATTAGAAACAAGTGCCACGCTAGTAGTAACAGGTGCCTTACTAGTAGTAACAAGCAGCTACTAGGCGCTCCTGGCATCGCTACGAACGGAGCAAGAGGACGCTACTAGGAACTCTACCAGCGGTGAGTGAGTGTCTCCGCATCAAATCCGGACATCATCGCGGTCGAACATGGCCCAGTCAACTGCCCATCTGCTACTAGGGGGAGGCCATCCCTAGTAGGGAGGCCATGCCTAGTAGGGTGGAGGGCGGAAAGGAGAAATGGCATGCTATCATAAGACGCAACCTAGCTGGTTGGGCTAGCTACTCGGCTACTCCAAGCACTTGCTCTTTGCATATGTTTTCCTGCTCTGCGCAACAAAATGGAGAACAATGTCTTGGTAAAACGTTTTGTTGTCCCTTAGAGCATGGTCACAACGAATGGTCGCCATACGCCGCAAATGAATGGCGCTCAACTAAGGCCTTCAGTCGTAACATCAATGGCCACAGCGGGCTTTACTGTCAGCCTCCATCACAGCGAGCCAGGCAGCTAGGCAGAAACACAAGTCTCACTTGGATCATCTCACATTCTCAGCGTTCTTTGAGAATTGAAGCGTAAAAGACATAGTAGCTCCTGGCATTACTACTAGTAACAAGAAGCTACTAGGTTCGAGGCCATTGCTACTAGGTTGGAGACCATCGCTACCTAGGTTGGAGGCCATCGCGACTAGTAGCAAGAAGCTACTAGGTTGGAGGCCATGCCTACTAAGTTGGAGGCCATCGCTACTAGGAGGCCATTGCTACTAGTAGCAAGAAGCTACTATGTGTGAAGAAAGGATTCAAGGTATTCTCTCCAGCCTCTTCACTTCCTGAAGTCCTTCCCATGACACTCGCGGGAGGTGTGGTGTTGCCTCCTCCTTGGAGAAGTCCACTTCCAAGCCTTCAAAATATCAATCAATCAAATACATCTATAAATCAATCAATAATCAGTAGGAGGCGATTGCTCCTAGGTTGGAGGCCATCCATTCCACACCTTGTCGCAGACATTTTTCCATTTGCCACCCTTCCTCCAGCGAAGTGAACCTACGCACATTCACTCCAGGTCTCTAGTCTCTTGGTCTAACTTCTCGTTTTCTACGTTCGCTTCTTAGTTACTACTAGTAAGGCACTTGTTACTAGTAGGGATGCACTTGTTACTACTAGCAGTCTACTAGCTTCTTGTTTCTACTAACTAACTTCTCGTTTTCTCTGTTTGCCTGGATCTGTTTCTTTCGAATTCTTCCCTTCATCCTTCCACCTCATGCAAAACCTCTCGTTCGGGATTGTTGCCTCTTTTGCCTGTTAACTGCGTTAACTGCTTGTGCACGAACGCACCTGTCAACCTCGATGTGGTAGGTGGTTGGTGGCATCTGGCAAAGCGAGACTCCAAGGGACTCCAAGCAAGTTTATTGAAGTGAATCGAAGTGAATCGATTCTTGGAAGATGATCGTTGTTTTTTCCAGATGTCTTGACTAAATGACTGGAACCAAATAAACTCCAATGGATCAGAGTCGGACTCGAACCCTGCCTCGCCATTGTCCGACTCGTGGAGTGGGCCCTGGCCACGGAAAGAGTCCGGAAGAAGACCAGACCGAGACAGACGAAGGTTTCCGAAGGTGGGCTCTTCCTTTTTGAAGGTGTATATAATTATGTGTATATATATATAATACATATATCTGTGTGTGTGTTGCTTGTTGTCGTTTGTTTCATTTTGTGCTCTTTCTTTTGTTTATTTCTTGGTGTTTCTGCCCTGTCTCCTTTTATTTAAGCAAGGTACTGAACACGCTCCTAGCTACCAGAGGCCCAAGTCCACCTTCCATCTTCTTCCTCTCTATTGTCCTACGAACAAGAAGCTACTAAGCAAGACTAGCAACAATCGCTACTAGTAGCAAGAAGCTACTAGTGGCTCCTGGCATTACTACTACTGGCATTACTACAAAAAGCTACTAGTAGCCAGGGCATTACTAGGCTTCTGGCCTCCTAGATGGAAAACTATTCTTCGAAGAAGCACCAAAGCCTTCCTCATTCACGTGCGAGGGGCGCTGAAGGGCCACAACCGACCAGAGTTTGAAAACCCTTGAGAACCAGTACCGTCCCGGCATAGGCTCCAGCCTTTGGAATCCGACATCTGCTTTTGATATGTCAAAGGCCTGGCCAATGCTTGACAGAAATTGAATCGTGAACAAGCTTCGAAAGCAATGATCCTCTTGAACATATGCCCAAGAACTGTCCTACTGGAATGGAGGCCATCGCTAGTAGGTTGGCCATCGCTCTTAGGTTGGAGGCCATGGCTAGGTTGCACCTCTGCAGGCGTCACCAAGCCTCAGCAAATCCAAAAAATGAACACAAGACCTGCATTCAAAACATTGTGCATCGCTCGCTACAAACGGAGCAAGGACGCTCCGTTCGGGGCTCCTGGCCTTACTACTAGGAGCAAAAGGCATCGCTACTGGTAACAAGAAGCTACGAACGGGGCTCCTGGTGCTTTGAGTGTTACCGGTAAGGCCTCCGATATCCTGCACACCTCTACGCACCTGTCGAATCAACTAAATCTGCTCGACATCCAAAAGGCGGAAAGCAACTGGACTAGCTGCGAGTGCACGAGAAAGGCGGAAAGCAACAGGACTGTACGACTGTGATCGACTGTGTAGTGTAGGGGGTTGAAAAAAGAGGAATTGAAGGAAGTGTCCGACACCCTCATTTCCAACCTGACCTGGAACAAAAACAAAAGGAGGCAACATGAGTGTATCATGAGTGTCATATTGCATGCCTACGCGCACACAAGCTAGGGACGAAGGGGACAAAGACTCCAGAATTGAACTTCCAACAAACAACAAAGGAAGGAAAGAGAAAGAGTCAAAGAATGAAGAATAGAAGTATAAAAAGAGCGAGATAACCGGGATAACCTGATTTGAGTCGCTGCGACCAAATCAAGGCCACTCTACAGACTCGCAAACTCCCACGCAACGCCTGTCAACGCCCTCGATTGGCTTCCGGATAGATGCAGTCAAATGCGGTTAGCGCCAGCTTCATGTGGTTTCCAAGCGGGTTTAGAACATGGTCCTAGATAACGAGTAGTCAAATTCTTACTGTAAATCTGCAAAAGGGCGACCAAAATGACTCCAACTGCGGGAGCTTGAGTAACCGCTACGTCAAAACACGGAAGGGACTGCATAGAACCTCTGAGACGAACAGAACCGTCTCTAGGTTAGACAAATGTAGCAACTTTCTCAGCAAAGTCCATGGAATTCAATAACAATTTGTATTTCCAAGTTGTTTCCTCTTCCAACAGCAGCTTTCGGCCGCTCAGCGGTCGAAAACACACACTGACGCCCGAGCTGTGCGATCTCGCTGTGGCCGCGGCTCATTCTTCGTTGGATGCCCGAAACCAAAGACTTCTCTAGGGTGTACTTCCCATTGGCGCCTGGTCGAATGCGTTCAGACCGACCCAAAAATCCTTAACCTTTACACAGGCCAACGTTGGCCGACTGCATTTCTACCTACCATAGCGCTTACAATAAATCTGGAAGCTGGACAAACGGTTCTTTTCTAGTCAGGGTCTTTCTTATGAAATCTGTACTCTGTAAAGATCTCGTCATCCTTTCTAATCCAAAAACTATTCTTCAATAGGGTCTTTGTCCGCACATATGAAATACAACTTATTGTGGTTCTTGTTGGTCCTAAACCTATAAGATTAAGACCTGATACGAAACTATTGTGGAAGACTCATTTAGGAGGGGACAATCCTTGCAACACATTGTAAGAATTTCAGTTTGCAAAGCAGCCTTACTGTTTAGAAAAATGTCTCACCCTCGAAAATAACGACATCTTCATACAAGGATCCTACCTTGTCCAAACTCCTCTAGCATACTAACAGGTCTCGTCCTATAGCCGATTGAAGGTCTCACTACATGACGACGGACTAATCAGTCTCGGAATAACGTGTCAGACACAAGTCTCGGTCTCCTTTTTGGTGTCACCAAGCCTTCGAACGTTTCGTTACAGACGAAGCTTAGACGAAGTAATTAGGTTTTTGGCCGAGGCTAGCGACACTTGTAGACTGAGGACACTAAGAAAGTGAGCTCGCACAAATAATTTGCTTCCTAGATTTTTTGGGTAGGCCTTGAGGTAGCCAACAACTTCTTTGCTTCTAGGTTGGAGGCCATCGCTATTAGGTTGGAGGCCATCGCTCTTGGGTGTCTAGTAGGGTAGAGGCCATCACTACAAAAGATACCGGACGCAGGAAAGCTTGTGTACTCTTCATGTGGTTCCTGGACTTTTTGGGAACATGGCTTTCAAGAAGACTGGACAGAAAGAGGATCCTGGCGTTCTATATATCCTCTCAATCGCTTTAGAAGACTGCGTAGAGCAGAGCAGATTAGCCCGCCTTTTGGGCTCATTGGACCCTTGGCAGCCGCTGCCTCCAGCTTCATTGATGGACTCACTTCGTCGCTTGAATCTCAACTGTTTGTGTCCGGCCTTGTTGAGATTCACAGTTGGAACCTTGGTGAACAGACTTGGACAATCAATAATCTATCTAGTTATCTAGTTTTAAATTTGTTATATATATAAATAAACTGGTTGCTTACAAAATCTTGGAGACCCATGTTTTTCACAATCAAACCTTGGATCTTTGACTTAACAAGCAAAAGTGCTTTACGAAGGCGCCATGGAATGCCTTGTCTGAACAGCTACTAGGAAGAACGTGTCCGCTTTGAACATCAATCCGGGGGATCTGCAATAGTCAGCTTGGCCAAGTAGGCTCGGAGAGCCTTGGATAGAACGCAATGACTCCTCGCTTGTCATAGCGTCCTGGCCTCCAACCTACTAGTGATGGCCTCCATCCTAAGAGCAATCGCCTCCAACCTACTAGCGCTAGCAGCTGGCAAAAACTCTTGTCATTGAGTCATGAAGCTTACAGTCACAAATTCATCTTTGCCCCCACGCCTCTCTGATGGTCTCAGGTTTCTCCTTTGGAGCAGACCTTGCCACTGACGAGAATTCCTGCAAGCAGAGTTGGATCGGAGAAGATCTGGATAGTTTTCCTGTGCCTTGCCCACCCCATATAAAAATGTAGGCTTAAGGTCTGGAATGTACAGCCCACATGTCAACAAGAACAAAGAGTAACATCAAGATGTCAAGACTTCCTTGAGTACTTTGTGTCCTTTCTTGGAAATCCTTACTCTTCCAACAAGATCTCTCTGTGCCTCATCCATGAAAGTCGTGGCCTCAACCGTGTCAGACACTTCCCTCGTGCTTGATGTGCAAACGATATGGACGTGACACAGCAGGCGTTTATGGAAGTATACATTGGCATCCTTGTCAGCGGCGGAGGGCCGCTTTCTCCAGAATTGATTCGTAGCATGCGTGCAATGAATGCGTGATCATGAGGTCAAGCGATGTCGTGAGGTGCAATGTCAGGAGAGGTGGTGCAAGGAGTATGGCTTGTAGTGTGTGGTCAACCAGTTGATGGAAGGCCTCCCTCACCGCTTTTGACACATAAGGCATATGCAGTGTTTGAATACGGGATGCAAAATATAATCGCGATTTGTGATGTGGCAGCTTCTAATAGCGATCGCCTCCAACCTACTGGCCTGGTGAAATGCAGTGTGGTGAAGCGTAGTGCGGTTTGATGCGGTTTGTGGTGTTTGATCGGTTTGACCTCGGCCCACTGGATCCCAGGCCGTTTCGCACGACCCAAGGCCCAAGTGTCTGGTTCTTGCTATCAAAGACACGAGAGGAAAGCGGTGGAGGAAAGCGGTTGTAATACCCTGCTCATACTGTTCTACTGTCCTTTGAACCGGCTACTTCTCTGTAAATGTCTCTAGGAGTCGCCTTCATTCATTTTCTCAATCAGTAGGCACCTACTTGATTAAGTAAGGGCTAAGTAAGCTACTAGCTACTGGACACAGGATAGTTCACGCTTCTTCCAAGCTCACAAAGCCGGTGGAGGGCTCTTCCTTGAAGCCCTCGCATTATTCCGTTCCGTAGGATTGTAGGGGAAAAAGATCGGTACACACCTGTGCTTCTCTGTACTGTTGCGAATCTCTTCTTCTCAGGTCCCGCCCATAAAAGCGCTCTACTTTGTCTGCAACTTCAAACTTAGTCCTCTACTTTTCCATAGCTTTTCCCAAAACTGATCCACTGTTCTAAAGTTGTTGTCTAGAAATCTCTACGATTCCCTCCTCCACCTACTTTTCTCAACTTGTCTATGTAATCGTCTCTACTTTTCTGCGACTGCTCTAAGATCCTCTACTCAACACTCTCTACTCTTTGGACCTTTCTGGTCTCGAGTTTCTCTACTCTGAATACTTCTACCTATTCTTCTCTGGAATCTCTCCTGAGTTTGCACTCCACTTGAATGGTTGCTGTCATGACAAGGTCACTCACGCACCTGTCCCACACCCGTGTCCCACACCCCCAAACAACGCAAAGCCTTCGTCGTACAGTAGCTTTGCCCTCCGCCCTTTCATCCTGCTACACATGTCCTTCCTTCGCGAAAGTCTTCAAAACACTAAAAGCACGCCCACGATTCTGCAACGAACTTATGCGTACTCATCTGCAAACACCGTAACTCATGTGGTGTGTTCCTGAGGCTGAAGTTGTTTTGCTCTTAATACTAAAGCAAATGCAGGCAAAATGCATGCTACCACTAGTAAGAGGTTAGTACTCAACGTGTGGCAACTTGAGATAAGCCCAAAAGAAGACGCCTACTGTCAATGACCCTATGACACAACACGGAGTCTTCAAGTGCCCGAGGCATGCGCCAACGCTCGAGCCAATGCTCGGCCACTCTGCTCTGAGTTTAAATCGCTAAGGACTACCTCAAGACTTCAGAGGACTCCATCAAGTTTGAGAGTAACCTTGTGGAAAAAACCACTTGAAAAGCTCAAGCAAAAGCAAGGGCATGCAACGGGCAGTTTGCAGACTTGGGTTCTTGGCAGCTGCAAAGCGCATCTCTCCAGTGCCCTCTTCAACTTGGAAGCAAATGGATGCCTCAGAGTTGATATCATTTTGTGCCGGGGGCACGAGTGGTCCAAAAAGAATAGGAAGAAAAAAGGTAAGGATCACCCTGTTAAGGAAGCCTTACCTTTGTTTGTTCATTTTTTGTTTAAAGACCCTCTGATACTTCCTCCCAGACCTCCATTTTCAGTCTTGCCAACGCCAACACAGGGCGGTCAAGGCCTGTGCCTGCAGCCACGAGGGCACGAGGCAAGAGGAAGGCTGATCGGATTTCAAAAGCAAATTGGAAAGGCTAACGACACAAGCAACGGGCAAAAGCAAGCGTGTAACAAGTGAAGGCATGATTCTGGCCAAGGCTTCAGCCAGCCGAGCAAAGGAAAATGTCCATGGACTGCGCAATCAAAAGCCATCATGCATTGAGAATCGAGTCCAAAGCAAAGGCCATCGCTTCTAGGTTGAAAGCCATCGCTAGTAGGTTGGAGGCCATTGCTAATAGGAGCAAGAACGCTACTAGGAGCAAAGGGCATCGCTACTAGGAACAAGAAGCTACTAGGGGCTCCTGGCATCGCTACTAGGAGCAAAGGGCATCGCTACTAGGGGTTGGAGACCATTGCTAATAGAATCAAAGGAAAATAAAACGAAACAAAGATGAGAACATCCACATTCGCACCTCCCCGACGGCACCATCTTTGGAAGGCGTCTTCTCCTAAACTCTAAGCGAAGTTAGAATAGAAAACTCTTGTTACTACTAGTAAGGCACTTGTTACTAGTAGCGATGCACTTGTTTCTAATAGCTTCTTGTTACTACTAGTAAGGCACTTGTTACTAGTAGCGATGCACTTGTTTCTAATAGCTTCTTGCTACTACTCAACAAAAAAGACTTACTTATATAGAAGTAAAGTAAACAAAAAGCGAAGTATAGTGGAGAGTGGTGTCAGGGTTGAGGGGAGGTGTAGATTGTTGTACATGTATGACCTGGTGTCAGGATTGAGGGGCCACTTCAAGGGAGCGACGAAAGCGGTCTTTGAAGCCTCACCGTAAGAAACAATTCCTGGGACTGTAGACACTGTAGACCCTAGGCTAAGGATAGCAATGAAGCAAAGCAAACGAAAGCGATGTGTGTCTTTGTGATCTGTTGTCTTTGCATCGAAAGCAAGGACTTTGCATTGGTTTTTCACGTTCCACCGTCGTGGATCCTGTGTGACATAGGGGTGCTCATTGAGGAGCAGCTCTGCCTGGCACCAACTTACAGAGTTTGCAACCTTAAATACTGGAAAGGTTTATCTAAAAATGGAATGTTGCCAAGAATGCAAAACTGATTTTTTGCAAGATTGACACATCATGAAACCACAAGGCACTGGTTTCTGCAATCCCCTGAACGATATGCACTCGAGAACTTTTTGGACAACCTGTTTCTGGAGCCGGCACTTACATGTCCAAAAGAAAAACAAACAAACAAATGGGCCATACTAGGAACAAGAAGCTACTAGGGGCTCCTGGCATCGCTACTAGGAGCAAGGACGCTACTAGGGGCTCCTGGCATTACTACTAGTAACAAGAAGCTACTAGGTTGGAGGCCACTGCTAGCTGGTTGGACGAGGTCTTGGGAGTTGATCTTCGGTTCGAGTTCTGCCGCAAGAAAGGCAAATCCAGGGAGTGTTTGTTCTTTTCGAGTGCAAGAAAGAATTGTCCAAACCTGTCCTTCTAGAAAATGTGAAGCTCAAACGAAAGCATTGTTCTATGATGCTTCTGAGCACCTCTTGGACGATGCTTCCCGGGACGTCTTTCCCAAGCTCCGTCAATCTGAGCCGATGGAGAAACAGAACTAAGCAAAGAAAGCTGAGCCGCTCGTGCAAAGACAAGCGAAAACAAAGTGTGTCTTGAGTCTTGATAGTCTCACTGCCGAGTCAGGCTTGCGACTTGACATGAAAATACTGCGTCTCTTGGCTAGTGACATTGCAGAAAAGAGCTCGGTGAACTGAAAGTCACCTCATGTCGACATGTCGTTGCTCGACACGCCGGGCTGCAAAAGCTTCTGGAAACATTGGACCATAAAACTTCACCCTTCGCTGCTTACTTCTTCCATCCAAGCAGCGACTACTAGCAATATCCAACAGCAGGCTGCTTGGACGCTTCAAAGACTCCTGCGGCAAACTTCCGGTACTGCTAGCAGCGCTCTGGACGGTTCTTGCTAGTGCTACCATCTGCTACTTGCATGTTCATGCACATGTTGTTCATTTTGGCCTTCACAACTTGAAGAAAATGTGAAGGTCAAAATTCCATTTGTTCCACAGAAAAGCTTTAGGTCTTGAACGTTCTGCTTTCGTGGAGGATTCTTGGGTGAATCTCTTCCGCGTTGCTACCAACATGGGTGCCACCACCACGCTTTAGGTCATAAATTTCCTCAAAGAATCGCTGCTGCCTGCAGCGACTTCTGCTGCTAACAATAACTTAACAATAACTTGTTTAGTTAAGGCAATACCTAATAATATATCATAGTTGATGATGACCAGTAGTGAAAACTTAATACCACTAACAGGGTTGCCGGTTGGTTTGAGGACGACACAGAAATGTGTTCACTAATGATTCAGGACGAGCTCCTGGAGTTGCGTCAGAGCACTGAGGGAGGTCGAAGGTAGATGTACCTGCAAAAGTCATTACGGCAGGTTGCATTTGAAATCGAGAAAGCAAAACAGCATGTGGTCTTTATAAGTGATAAGTTGTAAGTCCTAATGCCATAGGGGTACAAGCACTCATATCAGAAGCCATGGTTCTTCATCGTGGAAAAGAATTCCGAGATTTTGCGGAAAGACTGCCACTGGTAGAAAGATAGGACGACAAATAGAAAGAAAAGGTATGAAAAGGTGTGAAAAGGTTTAAAGAGAAAGAAAAAGGAACAGTAAGGAGTTCTCAATAGCTGTCCAAAACCCGAGAGTCGACTAGCGGCTAAGACAGCTAAGACTTGAACTTTCGGTGTAGACACCGCGTTTAGCCCCGTTGAACACGAGAACTGTGAGGGCAGCGCAGCATGCGGAAGCGCCATCCGGACAATGTCGCCAGGAGATAGGCCGGGTAGGACAAGAGTGATAGAGAAGAGAAGAGAAGAGAAGAGAAGAGGCCAACCTAATTGTAATGGCCTCCAACCTAAGAGCGATGGCCTCCAACCTATCCAACCCCAAAGAAAGACAATATGCCGCATGTGCTAACCCCAGACCTTTTTAGTCGAATTCTTTGTTCCTCCCCATCTCCTCTTCCCCTTCATCCGAATTGTCGTAATTCTTTTGGTTGGTGACTCTCGAGCTTCTCTGAGGGTCAAACATCCTTCTCCATATCTTTAGTCGCGACATCGTGCCTTTGCGAGTGCAGGTGATTCGCTCATCTACAGACCTCTGAGATTGTCTGAGGCAAGTGCAAATCTGCACAAGATGCGACATCTACTTTCAAGTCCTGGGTCAGATTCACACAAACAAAGCAGAAAGCACATGATGGTGACGTCGCCTTCGAATCTTGCAACGTCCTCTCAACTGTCTGTCTTCAGAACTTGACATCTGCACTGATTCAGCTTGAGCGAAGTATCTAAGCTCCTTTGGCTCCACTCCCTGAGTTCCCTACGACTTCAAGTCCAGCACAGTAATGGTGTCTCCTTCCAGTCCACAGACACCACGTGTTTCGGTTCGAGGCCAGGCCGCGACGAGTTACTAGGATGGAGGCCATCGCTAGTAGCTTGGAGACTATCGCTATTCGGTTTCCTTCAAGTCCAGCACAGTATGGACATGTTTCGCTTCACACATGTGCCATGCGATGTGCCATGCTCTGCCGCACTTCTTTGAACTGACCGTGTTCCCTGATCTGGTCTTTTTCGCTGTGTGCGATTCGCCAAAAGAGTCCAAACCAGAACACTCTGAGGCTAGCTCTCCAACCAGCCCGTCATGCCATACTCCCACAAGCGTGCAGTGTATTGTGGGCCTTCCGAAGCAATCATCGCATGACAACAAAATTACAAAGGCTCTGATGTTGAAAAAGTATAAATTGCCTGTGTTGGGGGGTGTAGGCCAAAATGAGAAGAACGAACAAGTAGTGAGTAGTAAGGGGTAAGTAGGTCGCTACCAGTAAGCAGCTCTGCTAGAAGCTAACAAACCGCGCTAGTAGGTTGGAGGCCATCGCTACTAGTACAGTAGCCGGGACGCAAAAGAGCTCAGGCTTCTTCAAGGAAGCCCCCCGGCTGAGGGCGGCAGGAGCATGATTGATCTGGTTCTTACTCTTGGGAAAACTAACATTACTGCTTCTTCGTCTTCTCCTTCTTCTCGATCTATTTCTCAATTGCAACACAGCGGGACAGTTAAAAGCTGAGCAAATCGCCTTTGTTGTGTGTGACAGAGGCTCTGGAAGTTCTTCGTATTGCTGAAGCAGGCAGTGACACGTCTGCCCTGGCACACCACGAAGCAAAAAAGGGCCGTGACCCTATGTTTGATGCTACCCAATGGTTTTTTGTTGCTTTCTTTCTTGTCTTCTTTCTCCTATGCATTGCTTTCTTTAGACCTTTAGCTGAGCTTTTGCTTTCCGATTCTTCTATTGTTTGGCCCTTTGGTCTTCGGACAAAAGCAAAAGGCGGCCAGGTGAAGAGGTCGAAGAATGCAAAGAGATCAAAAGCCTAGTGTTGAAGCTGAAGAGAGCGAAGCAAAGGAGGCACAGGAGAACCAGTTCTGGCATTGAAGCAGCAACCACACATGCAGAATTGCATGCAAGCAAGCCCAGTCTCATTGTACAACTTACCTTAGTATCGCTGCAACGAAAGCCTACTACAAAACAGAAAAAGAACAAATGAGCCACAAGAGATCAACATAAAGTAGTGAGGAATTTTAGTTGGTATAGTAGGTAAAGTCATGCTGGTTCGTGAGGAGGAGTGAGCGAGAAACCGCCGATGTGTAAGGAAACCCGACAAGTGAGTGAGTGCAACTAAGCCTTGGGAGGATTGTGGGTGAGCAAACGATAGAACACGAAACCTGCTGGAGGATAGCAAGGACTAAAGTCGAAAGGCGATGGCACCGCAAAACTGATGGCACCGCAAAACTTGCACAAAGAACAGGCACAAGCGATGCTTGCAATGGTTTCTGCCAAGAATACACGAATGCTGCACGAGGACGGCGCACGCTCTTGCAAGCCAAAGGAAACATGAAATGAACGAACCAAAACCGAAAGAATTCGTGTTTCTAATAGCTTCTTGCTCCTGGTAGTAAGGCCAGGAGCCCCGAAAGAATTGATTTTAGATTTACACTGGTTCCGAACATGACTTCTCAGCTCAAAAAGTTTCCCAAGGTAGAGAAGACTCAATCTAAGTTCCAAGCATTTCGTTTGTGTCGAGTCTGGTTTCTGGTGCAAACTGCTGGTTTGATCTTTGGAATGAGGCATGCCAAACACGGCAGCCACCCAGTCCGATCTTGCGACTTTCTCCTCTCTCGAGGCTTGTGATTGGGTTCCTCGGAGGTGCCAAAAGTGTGCAAAAGCATCATTCTGCAAAACGAAAAGCAAAACACAATCAGGACAGTAGGTTAGAGGCCATCACTAGAAGGTTGGAGGCAATCACTAGTAGGTTGGAGGCCGTCACTAGAAGGTTGGAGGCAATCACTAGTAGGTTGGAGGCCATCACTAGAAGGTTGGAGGCAATCACTAGTAGGTTGGAGACCATCACTAGAAGGTTGGAGGCAATCACTAGTAGGTTGGAGGCCATCACTGGAAGGTTGGAGGCAATCACTAGTAGGTTGGAGGCCATCACTAGAAGGTTGGAGGCAATCACTAGTAGGTTGGAGGCCATCACTAGAAGGTTGGAGGCAATCACTAGTAGGTTGGAGACCATCACTAGAAGGTTGGAGGCAATCACTAGTAGGTTGGAGGCCATCACTAGAAGGTTGGAGGCAATCACTAGTAGGTTGGAGGCCATCACTAGAAGGTTGGAGGCAATCACTAGTAGGTTGGAGGCCATCACTAGAAGGTTGGAGGCAATCACTAGTAGGTTGGAGGCCATCACTAGAAGGTTGGAGGCAATCACTAGTAGGTTGGAGGCCATCGGCAGTAGGTTGGAGGCCATCGCGACTAGGTTGTTGGCCATGGAGGCAATCACTAGTAGGTTGGAGGCCATCACTAGAAGGTTGGAGGCAATCACTAGTAGGTTAGAGGCCATCACTAGAAGTTGGAGGCAATCACTTCTGGGTTGGAGGCCCTCACTACAAGGTTGGAGGCCATCACTAGTAGGTTGGAGGCCATCGCGAGTAGGTTGGAGGCCATCACTTCTAGGTTGGAGGCCATCGCTTCTAGGTTGGAGGCCATCGCTTCTAGGTTGGAGGCCATCGCTTCTAGATTGGAGGCCATCGCTAGAAGGTTGGAGGTCATCGCCAGTAGGTTGGAGGCCATCGCCAGTAGGTTGGAGGCCATCGCCAGTAGGTTGGAGGCCATTGCCAGTAGGTTGGAGGCCATTGCAATGAAAGTCAGGACAATCAGGAAAACAATAGTAAGATGACATCACTGAAAACGGGTCGCATCGAACCTCGTCCTGGACTGCACCCGGCAAGTCCATGCTCGCCTCACAATGTGCAACAGTGTGTGATGCCAAGAACTGTCAAGAAACATGAAGAAAGAGGGGCAATAAAGAAGGTCAGGACTTCTTTAAGGCCACTTTATCAAGGGCCTTATGAAAGAGGCCCTTACCTTCTCTGGTCCTCTCTTGCTTCTTGTACACTTTGCTGGTAATGTCGGGTTCACAGTTCCAGGACCCTCTTTGCTGGTCAGTGACTTTCATCCTGCTGCAACTGTCGCTGCTGCAAAAAGAGACTCTTTTCTTACAGTGCTTTAATTAACTACAGTAATAACAAACATTGTTACTACTAGTAAGGCACTTGCTACTAGAAGCGATGCACTTGTTTCTAATAGCAAACATTGTTACTACTAGTAAGGCACCTGTTACTACTAGCGTGGCACTTGTTCCTAGTAGCGAACGAAAGAGGCCGCGACCGGCACCAAAAACACAAAGGACCTCAAGTTGTACCAACTTTCCAAACCCTCTCAACATCTCTCTCAACCCCACGCACTTAAAAGCCTGCGAGGACCAAGGCGGAGGTCTGATCAGCTTAACTTAAATTTGGAGCTTATTAAAATGAAGTGGTCGCTGCTTTGTTGGAAAGCTGTGTGTCAGTGAGGTAGTTTCAGAGGCTGGTGAGGCTCGATGCCTCTTCATAAAGCGCTGATGGCTTACACATTTCAAGAGTTCATGAGATTTGTGACCTGTTTGCTATCATTTGTGATTTGTTTCTTGAGCCAGCATGGGCTACGGGAGATGAAACTGATGGCACCCATAAATGGACTTTCGCACTTCTTGCTCAGGCATCTTTATGCGTCAAAACAAAAGCAACACAAGTAAACAATCGCGCCTGACCAGAGCCTTCCATGGGATACCTTTGTCATTGGTCGCTCGCTAGACGCAATGAGAAGATACCAACAGGTCCTCATCCTAGTGCACTTGCCCAATCCAATGGCAGCATGGGGGGAATGTATACTGTAACCACATGAGGCACAGACAAATTAGCCTTGCTCCAGGAAAAGAAATCAAAAAAGGTCCAGCCATGTCAGGCGCAAGCGTGTGGCACCATCAATGCTTTAGTTTGCAACATGTAACATGCTCCGTGGCATGTGTTCGGCGCTGACAGGACAGAACGTTGTCGGGTGCCTAAAAGGGTTGCACAAGAAAACAGCGCGAAAAGAAAGGGTCAGAAATGTTCATTTAGAGAAACCATTTGAAGAGAAAGGATCGAAAAGAATAGTTTAGAGAAACAAACCTCTTTGAAAAACAAACCTCTTTTAAAAGGAAAGGTGCTGCAGGGTTTGCACTTGGACGACCATACCCAGTTGGAAGGGACACGTCTGCACATGTTGCACTGCACCCTGAACTACAACAACCTGACTTCAAGGGCTACTGAACTTAAAGTTTGTACACGTTTGTGATTTTACTTTGTGTCCCAGAAGGGGTTTGCAACCCGGCGCACATTTACAGCCCCAGCTCCTTTTATGTCACTTTGCTCATCCTCATGTACTTGGTGGTCAAACCAAAAGATCGCACAAACTCTCTAGGGGCGCACTGCTGCGCCTCCACTTGACAAAGGATCTCATCACTGCTTGATGCTGTGAGCCTGCGTACGCCAGCATTTGAGGAATGCGCAAACCTGAGATGAACGTTGCTTGATCTCACAGGCCTTCTCTCCTTGTCC
>CAXIVM010001185.1:0-39552 GCA_964035705.1 Porites rus
AGCTTCACCTCCCACAATGCAATGATTAAGCCATCCTACATGTGAACTGCATTGAGAATGAATGCAGAACAAAGCTTGAAAGCAAATCCGCGATGGATCTGGCAACAACAATTCAATAACAAACATGAGCCTGTTCAGAGTGAGGTCGACAACAAAGACAGTCGAACTTTGGTCCAGCTGCACCCCATCGAGGAGTGCTTCCAGCACTTGCATTGTTCCTGCCACTCCCCTTTGTTGGACCTCGGACCAGTATCACACTAATCTTCAAGGCACTGATGAAAAAAACATACTCCTGAAACATGATGCGCAGACACATTTCTAAAGAATGGGGTGAGGTGCTCTGTGCGCTGGACTGCAAGGGCGATCACTGTCGTCAGACCAGAGCTCACAAACACGAGCCCGCGCGACAGGCCCAATGGTGCCCATCAAACTCTTCGAGGATTTGAAGCCGTACTCTTTGTGGATCAAGCCGACAGCTGCAATGCCTTTGACAAACAACATGTCACTTGTCATCGGCTTCCAAAAATGATTCAAAAACAATTTCAGATTTCAGTGAGCTTTTATTTTCCTCGCCAAATTGCACTGTTGGCTTCTGCGTCTCTTATCACCAGCATGCCCGCTGTCACAGAATGACAGGTGCACTTCATTGATGTCCAAATGCCTGAGAAAAGAGACACTCAAAGGTTTCAACAACGTTCAACAGCAAGAAGTAGGTTGCTGCAAAAATGCCAAACAGTAAAGTTCAATTGGCGTTCACCCAGCCGAAACACCCAAGCAGTTTGTCTTCTAGTAGCCGTCTGTGGTTGATCATGGAAGCCTTCTCGATCGCCTGATGCGACTGAACCTGAAAAATGAACAGCATGGAATTCGGGTTCGTGTTGAGCACGGACTTGGCCACTTCAACCACTTCGTCGACCATGAGCCCGCCTTGATTCCATGTGCTCTATAGGTTGGGCCGACGCAACAACAAGTCATCAAGTAACGGTGGCATGGAAAATGTCTGAGCTCTGAATTTCTTATTTCAAATCACAAAATCCGTCAAGAACAATTGAGTTGTCCAAGCTGCGTCCTGGCCACACTGTGACATCCATGATGAGGAGGGTCAGCCTTGCATTGTGCCACACACTAATTGATTGTGGTTTTTAGCTGCCGGTCAGTCGAACAAACAGCAACAAAGCTGAATTCAACACCAAAAAGTCTGAGCTGATGTAAAGCAAGGAACGCACCCTGGCAATTCAATTCAGTTTGCCACTTCAAAAGGTCTGCATGGCAATCACTCAGATTCTGCACCACAGCATAGCGGTGGTTGTTGTCCATCCACTCTCGCACTGTATCTTTTCCCTTCTGGTAACGTGATGAAAGGTATTGCAAATCCATAGCGCCCTGAGAAGCCAAAGACATTTGACATGATGATGGCCTCTAGCCTCTTTCCAAACATAAGGCTGAAACAAAAGAAACACTTTAAAGCGGAGCCTGTCGATTCGCATGTTCCTGCGCTCCAACCAGCCAGCGCTCAAGAACCAGCAAATCAGATTTGACTGTGGTCTCAGCGTGCTGCAAGTTGGCATTCTCTACAACGCCCTGCAACCTACAGAAACCATAGGACCAACTTGGCTACAATTCTTCAATTCGGTGGAAGCAACTCTTTACGACTATTATTATATAGCCCTGTTTGCAAAGTAGAAGCTCTTCTCGATGTAACATGTTCGCATCCTCGACCTCACGTTGTACAAATTGTAATGATGGAAATGGACACAGCGCACACTTCATTGAATTGTTTTGAGCACCCAACACGTTTGTGGTACTTATTGGCAGCGGCCCGGAACACTGAGATCTTTCCCAAATCGGCAGGCGGGACAGTGGTTTCCACAAGCGAAACCAATTCCAAGTCCATGTGCTTGAACATGAACCTCAAATCAAAAGCTTCTTGACATACAACGTGTTCAACCAAAACAACAAAGTTAAATGAAACGCTCTCAGACCTAAACTCAAGACTGGTGAATCCATTGGGCTGAAGGACGACTTGTGGATTGAATCCTCTTCGCCAGCCACAAACTCGCTTGGAATTTTTTCAGCAAAGGTTCGCCAGCAGGCCAAAAATGTTCCGCAAGCTCGCTGCAGCATTTCCTGATCGTGCCCGCGTATATACGTAAGGTAAGGGTGGACATGAAGCCTGTCAAAAACAGAACTTGGGTGTTTGACAATGACAGTTGCGCATCATAATTGGCCTAAGGATCCACTTCTTTCAAACCATATGGTTTTCTCATCTTCGCGTTGCAGCTGGCCCAATCTCGTTTCATGCGCTCCAAGGTCAAAAGAAGTGTAGCCTGTGTGTTTGTCAACTCAGTCTGCCAGGCACTCTGGGAGGTCATGGCTGAACACGAGTTGGCATTCCACGCGCCAGCTGCGATGCTCTCGTGAGTCAAAATCTTCCCCATGGAAAAATCCTTGGGGCAGTCACCAAATAAAGTTGACAGTTGTATCCACTATTAGTCTACCGACATCCAATTGTTTTTTGCCATGAGAAGAATGACTGGCAAGGTTCCGCACGAGAGTGGCCAAACCCTCAGCCACAGGTTCGTCAATGTTCTTCAGGAGATTCAGCGCTGCAGAGGACTCAGCGCGTCCCACCTGTCACATTAAAACGATACAAATGACTCGTGATGTTGGACCAAAACAAACACTCATAATAACATTTAGAATGCAAACAGTCAGGTTCTACGTACAGAAGTTCTCGGAAACCCTGAGCCTGGTAGGTCTCTGAGATCTGACTCGCAGATTCCCAGGCCTTCATGAATTTCATGCGCTAAAGCAACTGAGGGTTGTTTTCATTCTGTGTTTGGTGTTGACAATAACAGTCCATTTCTTAATGTGATAGGCCTCGAGAACGAGTGAAGGTCGCCCATTCGCACCAAAAGCTTCATCTGATGAACTAGATTAAACGCGTTTGGCCGTCTTCTGATCGAAGACTGGAGTGTTCCTCCTGGCAAGTGTGATGACAGGCTTTGAAGACAGTTGTTGCTTCTTGACAAGAAGCTGTATTAAAGCTGTCAAGAAACAATGACGAAGTTCATTACAATCCTCGATTCAGCATCACCAGTGCTGAGGGTTCAGTATCGTTTTGGACGAGTTGGACTGCTGCGTGGATGGTTCCACACCTCCTGCGCAAAGAACACACAGAAACATCGCAGAGGCAGCTTTCAAACAAGGCTTGAGCTCCTGTCCTTTTGTTGTCGTCAGGATATTCCTGGCAAATTGAAATAGTTATTGGGTGGGGGATTGAAAGACTTGTAGTGATGACCATTAGAGTACTAGACTATGCACTTCAAAGTTTGCATCACAAGTTGGTCATTGTACCAGGCCTTCCAAAAGTCTTCATGTTCATACCCACACAACAGCACAGTCGTCAGGCACACAGTCCTTGCCCATCCCTTGACGAGGAAACATGAATGCGGTGGAAGCAAGTTTGGACAACTTGCCATTGGGTCAAAACTGAACTGAGGCTTGCAACCATATTGTGGCTGTAACGCTGCCACTTGAACTTTCTCCACAGCCACATCATTTGGATTCGAAAGAAACCCCTCCATAACGATGAGTTCGCAAAGTTGTCGGTGCATGTCCTTGGAATCTTCGATAAAGGGCAAGCTTGATGGCCCTGCGTTATGAATCCATTTGTAACTCACAGGCAGTGCAAAACAACAACTGCAAAGTTGCTGGTTCGATTAGACCTCTTAGTCCACAATCACGATCCAGCACAAGTGCCATGGCCGCAAAAAGATGCCTGCGTGCATGTCCTTCAGTGTGGTGGCGTAGGGGCCTCCGGACAGGAATAATTGCATCAGCCAGGACTTAAACAAACGGAATGAGGCGCTGGCACACACTCATTGACAGGCAATTCCTCCTCGATCCAATTAAAGAATCGTTGCCGTTGATCCTGCTCAAAACTTAAGTTTCAACCTGCACAACCTGTCTCACTAATGCAACAAAAACTACAATGATTTCTTGCGAAGATGCTCTCCACCCAGTACAAGACTTCTAGTAGGGTAGGAGAAAGTACCCCTGGTGTTCACACAGTCCAGGTAGTAAATAGGAGATGTAGTAGTGGAACACACGGCATGCAGGAGTCACGCTGCCAGACCACATGCGAATTAGAGCTACCACGCTCCTCGTCCTCATCCTAGATTCAATCTACCCATGACACACGCAGCAGGACCTGCAGCTCAATCAACAACAGGGCGTGCAGTAGTTAGAGTTATTTACAGATCCGTCTTACATTACACAAAGCCGTCCTCATCCTCACCTCATGGATCCTCCTCCGGTAGCCCCCCCAAATCCGTAGCAGTGAGTAGTGGGTAAATATCTTAGTGGTGGTAGTAGGTAGTGGGCAGTAGGTAGGTAGTGGGTAGTAATAGTGGAAGTAGTAGGAGTAGGAGTAATAGGAGTTTCAGTAAAGTAGTAAAAGTAGTAGTGGTAGCAGTCGAAGAAGTAGTAGTTGTTGTAGTTGTAGTCGTCGTACCTGCCACCTGAACCCATGGTTTCATGGGGCACTTTTTCTCTTAGGAAAATGCACAGATGGGGGCCTACCCCCACAAAGTCAACCCGCGCAGCCTCAAAAAACTTCGTGGAGGTAGTAGGTAGTGGAGGTAGTGGTAGTAGGTAGTAGGTAGTGTGGCAAATTTCCTGTTTCTCTGGGGGTCCAAACAGACCCCACCAAGTCTCGAAAAGGGACACCGAGTGTTTATAATCCTTTTTCAAGACTTGAACTTGGTGGGGTCCGTTTGGAACCCCAGAGAAACAGAAATTTTGGCAAGGTAGTGGGTAGCAATAGTGGGAGTAGTAAGTAGTAATAGTGGAAGTAGTAGGAGGAGTAGGAGCTACTGTAGTAGTCGTCATAATAATAGTAGTTAAAGTAGTCAGTAGTAGTCGGCCACCTGAACCCATGAGGTTTCACGTACGCTTTCTTCTGTGGTTTAGGTGTCCACAAAGTAACGTTGAAAACCATATTGCCCAGTGAGATGGGGGCCTACCCCCAACGAAAGTTAACACAGCCTCAAAAAACTTCTACAACAACAAACTTAGCTTGTAAAACACCGCTGCAGCAGGAGTGTATCTGGTAAGCGCGCTCCTGGGTGCCCAAGCAATGGTCGAAGTACGCAAAAATATCCTTGTGGGAGTCCAACTTCTCTTCCCTTGGGGATGGATGTCTTTGTCACAGTGGGCTTCCAATATCATGGTCAACAACTAACAGTCAAAGTTGAAGCTGAAAGCTGTCCTCGACCAATTCAGTCCAAAAGTCAACCAAATCCCAAATAGTTTGCTAGTCTTCGCGGATGTTGAAAGTGCGCTGCGCAGTTCAGAGTCACGCACTGGCACAGTGCCAGGTTCTTTCTTGACCCTTTTCTTGCTAGGGTTGGAACCTTCAGACTGCCGCTTTGCAGGCGGCATGGCCGACAGCTCAAAGCCACTTGAGCCCTGACTTCACCCCAAAGCAAACAAAACAAAAGCTTCATATCTGGCAATTATTGCTCCTGACAAATCGTGTGTTATTTCAGCTGCACACAGGAATTGACACCTTTTGCACAAAGAAGCTTCGGACGTTGAGGTGAAAGTTCACCTTTAGTAACAAGCTCCTGGCAAAGGCGAAGCACCTGGCAATCGAGGCTGACGCACGATTCACAGCTGAAATGCACAAAAGCTTAAGGCGTTCCTTCTGGGAAGATTCAATGAAGATAGGCGACACAAAAATTGAGAGGTGCAGGTGACACAAAAGAAGTGGCTCCGACGTTGACGATTTTGTGTCGGCTGCTGGTGGGGTCCAACACAAATCCCAAAGGCCCTGGATTTTGTGTTGACGGGCAGCGCCGGCCAACACAAAACAAAAATGTGCATTCCTACCAGAACTGCTTCAAACACGAAAATTTACCCCCTAAATGTCCATGCCGCGCCCAAATTTTTTGACTTTTTTGCCTGAAGAGTGCACGCTGGCCTCGTAAAACACAAGATTTTGGACGTGGCCCAGTACAGATTTTCTGTCTGGAGCCAATGGTCGTCAACACTTTCCAGAGTATGTTGGACTTTCCACACTTTCTTTCATTCACTCCCTTTCCCATTCGCTGACAGTGCGACTCTGCAGAAATGAATTTCCTGTTGGCGCCCAATGGCTGGCCACACTTCTTTCCCCATGATTGAACACTCCCGTTTCGTGTCGTCTAACCCTGTCACGATTATGGTACCATAAACAATGTGAACAGGTTCAGGCTTGATCAAAATATGATTTGCAAAAAATAAGTTATGTTTGGAAAGTACTGTTTGCTCAAAACTTAGATCTGTCAACTTTGAAAACCCTCATGACTCATGCAGATCTTAGCGTTCAAAAGTCCAGCTCTGGTCATTCTCTACGAACTTCAGGTTTATCAAACACAAACCTGATCAAAGGCTTCGCTTACTATTTGCTGAGCTTTGCTCCACTCGACTCCCTGCGCCCACAAACGGGCGCACGCTTCATTGGCGTAAAAGGCCCGGTTCCGGGCTTTGTACCGATCCATGGTCGACTTGACCAAAGGTTCCCGCTCAATCCTGAGGGGATTCGGGTCCTTAAAGAAAACACAGTGTGAGTCATTCAGTGCTGGTTCTGCTTTTCGTTTGTTTCTGTTGGATTCTTGTTTCTGCTGCACATGAATTCAATCTGCAAACTGGGCACTGCATCATACTGCACGCCCACAACAGGAGCACCACCAGCCACGGAAAGACCAACTGCCGGCCCAGGCGCCGGAACGGACCTCACTGTCACAAATTGGCCAGTAACACTCACTGTACTCCAGGAGCCAGGATGACCGTACTATGCCTTGACAACCTCACAATTAAACAGTGATACACTGCAATTTTGCTGGCCTGTCAATTTCCAAGAGGTCCAGCGGATCCTGCGTGTCATCCGCCAGCTTTCTGAGGTCTTCTGCTGCTGCATGTAGGCAAAACGGTTCTTTGCCTGATTTGCAAAAACGATGTCATTGCTCCACATGCAATTGAAATAATTCCATCTCAGAAACACACAGCAAATAACAAACAAACCATCAAACATCAACGTTTGAAGCCACCTATGGCATCTGCGATCTTGTGCCATCCGTCCAGAAGCTTTGCGTCAACTTCTCGAGATCCGTTCAAAACTGAGCACACAATGGGACAATATAGTTTCTCAGTGTCACTGTGTGTCATTTGGTGACTGTTGCGCGACGCATTAACACTTGAATTTTATACAGTGGCACCTCGTGGCATCCCACCAGACTCTTGCATTGCCACACACAACTGATAGGGCATGTAGAGAAAAGATTGCTGAAACTCGTCGCTGCTCAGATATTGTTTTGTCCTGGCGATATCGCTCATTTTGTGTAAGAGCCACCAAACACGCAAACATTGATTCATTATGATCTTCAGTCTCTGTGCGCCGCTATTGTTTTTACTGTAGGACTAGGGCCTAGGGCTCCTCAAAATCACATCACTCCGATGTGGTCGAAAACCCCGGCGTGACCAGAAGCTGCTGTCAATGGAATCTCTCTCAGCGCCTGAGAAAGATTAAAAGCAAAGGTTTGAAAAGTAGTAGTACGCTGTGACAACGGCACATCATGATTAAAGGCTAACTTGTAAAATGAGGAAGATACCGAATCCTGCATGCATAGTAGCCAGAAAAAGAGTTTCTTTTTGACAGAAATTTGAAAACTACTGACATGCACCCAGGGGTTACAGTTACCAGGGAGGATTCACGATTATAGGTGTGGGTGACAAGCAAAAACCTACTACTAAACCTGCGAGGAAAATAAAACCTAGCAGGAAATTGAATCTGTAAAGCCTGCTAGGCTTTCAGCCAGAAACCTAATAGGGAAATTTGAAACCTGGACGTTCTCACATCTCCAAACGCGCAAAATATTCCCTTTCCCAGGGCAATCGCAGCCGCAGCTGTCAAATCAACAGTTGGCCGGATGTAATCGCAGCACCAGCAGCACGCTGCAACAGTCCCAGCAGTCCGGAGGAAGAGAGTGAGAGAGGAAGAGAGTGAGAGGGTGAGAGTGAGAGTGAAAGATGTCAGTGTGAATATGAGTGAAAGAGTGGAGTGTGAGTGTGAGTGTGAATGCGAATGTGAGTGTGAGTGAGAGAGTGAATGAGTGTGAGTGCGTGCGTGCACCCCAGGATCCTTTTGGATTGTTTGGTGAGCAGGGGACACAGGAGGCCCATGCAGCTGTGCCCAACGAAGCTCGACTCTCTATGGTGACCTCAGGATATTTATGCAGCCTGGTCAGCTGCACGTACCTGCTCGAGCGCTTACAGCCAAAGAGGTGTCGCAGCAGCACCCTTGGTCAGGCCTGAAACAAAACCCAGCTCTGGTGGTCTCATCTCACGGCGGTTGAAACCTGGACCTGCTGGACTGACTCAGCGGTACCATGCTGGACTTGCCTTTTACGCGCGTGGCCTGCGCATCATCTTGTTGGTGGTTTGGCACCTCCAAACCATGGGTCTATTCCTAAATGGTTGATGTGACGGTGCCAGATTCAACATTTACCACTGACACTTCAATCAAGTTCGAAGCAATCACGCAGTGCCAGACGACCTGCCTGTCAAGTTTTCGAACCGGTCGACTGCAAAGACATGTGGAGCCCCGGGCCCTGATATTCCCTTCAAATTGTTGCCATGGCTGTGAGCGTGTAGGAATGTGCGCCTCACACGTCAAGTTCTACTCGCTGCTTGTTTTTTCATATTCTGCAACACTACAGCGTGTGCAGTCCACGGACTGAGTGTCTGGCCAGGCCCGAACATGGCTCACCCGCCGAACTTCTCTGAACATCTGTTCCTCTGGCCGTTGTTCAGGATCCTTGAGGAACTTCTCGATCAGTGTCCGGAAACATTCAGCCGTCTCCAAAATTTTGGTCCGCTCCACAAGATTCGATAACACACTGAAGAACTGATCGATATCTTCGTGGCTGTGGCCTGATTGAAGGAACTGCAACTGAGCTCGTCTGCATCGATGGGATCCGCAAAGGAAGGCCATCAGTCTAGTCAGAGTGTTGTTTTTACACTCCCGAGGGGTATTGTCTGCTTGGATGACCACCTCGAAGTTTCTCAGGTCCTGGTGCGCTGCAAATTGATGCAGGGTGTGAAGCACGACCTCTGCAGACCATGACGAGTCTTTCCGCGTTCTCACATCTCCAAGCGCACACACTATTCCCTTTCCATGGGCAATAGCGGTCGTCAGGTCAAGAGTTGGTCTGATGTGATTTCCAAATTCCTTGGAATCGAAGACTTGTGCTCTTGGCACTCTATATTTGGAGTGGTCCATTCCGTCTACGATGACGCAAAGAGTTGGAAGGCCACTGGGTAAAAGTGGAAGTCTACTTCGAGCTCTGCATTGCCAATACACGACTCTATCGTTGTATTGTCGAGCTAAGTGCTTTGAAAATTCTGCTGACTGCGCTCTTCGTAGGAGCCGGTCTCCTGCAAGGCGACGGATCAGCAACCGATGCCTCGTGCAAACTCCACATTGCTTATGTTGTGATTCCTCACGTAGGGCCAACAGGTTCCCAAAGCTCTCTGACCATACCTCACACTGTGACCAAGGGCGCACGCAAAAAAAAAACAAGGCAATCCTGCCGACCTGTCACCAGCTGGACGGTATCATTATGGATGCTCAACAGGCACTAAGTACAGACAGGCATACTGTAGTGTGTGTGCCAACATCATTGCGCTACGTGCACTAAGTGCAGGCATACTGTAATGTGTGTACCAACATCATTGCGCTGGTTGTAGAGTTTGCGTAACATGCTTGTCAGCACGTGCGCATTGCATGTCAATTTTAAACGTGCATATGCACACCGACGCGCATTAAACCCCAGACTCTGTGGTAGCCACGAAACCTTCGTGAAAAGCTTCAAGCTTACGTCCTCAAATTCCTTGTTCTGCTCTCTGAACATGAGGAGGTAGTGTGTAAATGAGCCAGGCGGTAAGAACCGCATCTTGGTTCTGTCATTGTTCCCACTGTCCCGGCACTGTTTGGCAGCATGTTTCGGCCTGCGACCTCCATGTCTTCTAAACTTTTTGGGACCTCCGAGCTTGAGATCACCAGGTTCAGTCAATGCCTTGAACTCTTTGACTGACTGGTTTGCTTCTGGCATGGGCTCTGATACTGTATCATAAAGTTCCTGAAGGTAACAGGTGACGGCAGCCCTCCTGAACATGTGGATCCTGTTTCTAGTATCAAAGCTCTTAGCTTGTTGGACCTGTCGCCCATCCACAGGCGCACGGGAGGCATCCACTGCAGCTGCATGCTTTAGCCTGAAAAACCTGCCTGATCCGATACCCAAAAGGGCTCGGAACGCTTGTTGGCATACTGGACGTTGCAAAAGAACTTGCCCCCGCCGCTTGCAAAGCTTCTCTTTCTTGAGAATCTCTAAAACCTGAGGGGTCAATTGACACCAATCATAATTGATAAGGCTTGGTTGGGACTCTGCCTCATTCACTACAGCTACAGGGTCTCTCAATCCAATTCAATACCTAAAACCTGTGGACCCACAAATACACTAAATTAAATATGGACCAGTGAAATTGAGCGGCCCTGTCATCAAAGTCCTGCTTGTCAAGCACATCCAGTTGGGAGCGTAGCTGGTAAAGTCTGTCAACTTGGGATTGGAACTGATGAAAGCAGCTTCTACGGTTGCCACGTTTGTTCTTGGCGCATGGGCAAAGCTTGAAAGTCATTTTTTTCAGCTTGGAACGGAGTTCGTGAGGCACCAAAGTTCGCCCACTGAGACGCCGTTTTCTTCCACTGGCCGGAGCGCCTTCAACATCTGGCGATGGGTTTTGTTCCTCGTCTGACAAAACGCTGACTGCCTGCCACTCGCTAGGCAAGCGTCCTGGATTAGCCATAACAAGGGCAGCGACAATAGCCTGCCACACCAACCAGAACGCCATGAAACTAGGCCAGCGCCACCAAATACCGCAAAGGAAAACGCGTGAACCTTTAGAAGAACTTATATAATTACTACTATGAAATACAATAATAATTACTATAAAATTATATAAGTACTTTCAATAGTAATTACAGTAGGACTTCATGCACGTAGTCTGACAGTCTGACAGGCTGGCACTGACTGTTTGCTGGCTGTGATTTGAAGGCGAAGGGACGAAGGGACATAATCAATTCACAAGTCGTGCGCGCAGCAAGCAACTGATGTCTGTCGCGAAACAAAATTTAACTATATTTTATCTTGCTGAATTGCTGCTCAGATTGCACTGCGCTATTGCACAAGCACCGAATTGAACGCTTCTGACTGTCAGACGCGAGAAGCAGTGTCCAATGAATCTGTCAATTGAACTCTGAATCACTCTTCCAAATGCCACGAACTGCGCAATCTACAGAGCCTGGCGCCTGTTGACACGGAAGAGCAACTCAAAGGTTGGCGATCATCAGTCCCACCTCCCAGCGCAAAAATGGAAAGATGAAACAAACAACATGAAATGCAAAATGCTTTATTGTAGTGGCTACTATGATAATGACATAGGTCCAAGCCTACAACCTCGAAGGCACGCTTCAAATGCCCTGTGGAGACACAATGATGGTGTGAAGACAAGACAGTCCATTGAAAGATGAAAGGTGTGGTCTGACTGAGACTAATTGATAACACGCTCCTCGTTCTGCGATCTTGCCATTTGGTACGGCCTCACGTTGAAACTGATGATGTGGGTTCAAAAAATGTTGCCACCGTTCAACTCCTATGCCATGCCAATGAGCAGCTGGCCTCTTCAGCGGCAGTCGCAGGTTCAGCCTCTGGCAGAGTTGATGCCTGGCGCAAATAAACATACCATCAACGGTAACTGCTACGCTGCAATTAATTTCAGAGCGCCAACAAATACGCTAATCAACACAGGGCCTGGGCACTAGTATCGTCTTCGAAATTCGAATCGTGTTGGGCCTGCCGGTTTTCAAAAATGCTGTGACCAGCACAAAGAAGGCGAATAAGTCTAACATCAATTCACCCAACACGATTTAGACTTTAGTAGCCTGAGTGTCAATCACATCATCTTCATCAGAGCTGTCGATCTCCCACTTGAAGCCACTGTGGCCACACCCAAGATCAAATTCACAATAGGCGCTGCCCCACCAGCTTTGGTGTGGGACAATGGTTTTGGCACGCTTCGATCTGAATTGGTTACCGCTAGAGGCTGCTGCGGAATCGCCAAGTGCCATTGGTTCACGCACACAGCAGGGATTCGAGGCAGGGGTTCAGCTTCGAGTTCAAAAACGCTACAACCTAAGACAGTTCATTGATGACTGAAACCAACCCCATGTTCAATAGATGACAATTGAAAAACAGGCCAGTAGCACCAGAGATGAACGTCAGGGGCTTGAGGTCGATCGCCCAATTAACTACTTCCGAATTGCGTGACAATGAATTGATTGCACAGCATTCATTCATGAGCACTGCAAAGTCTAACCACAAAGCAAGTTAGGCACAAAATCATTTGCAACCATGAAACTTGCTACAAAAGCTAAAGCAATGCTTCCTCAAAATCTCAATCTTTGAAATTCAATTGAGCTGCCAACACGCTCAAGGCCAAAGCGGCGCATTGCGGAATTACTATGTTGCCGCATGCTTTGAGACGTAGGACATCCAGGACATCCATGTTTGACTGTGACTGCACCAACCATTGGTGCACAGGAAGTGAACCCTTTGGGTTCCAAGGACGGTGGGCAGCCTCGTCAATCTTGTTTAGGGCCATTGGCTGAAGCTCCTCAGGAACAGCGTCTGCTTTGAGTTGAAGTTGGCAAAAATTGCCAGCTTAAGAACTAACTTGGATCATGACAGAGAGTAGATGGGTCGACCCCATCTTGAATGCGTAAATAAAGACACGCTGCCGGCTGACCTGCCATCATTGCAATGAATAGTAATAGGTTGGAGGCCATTGAATTGTTGCTTGTAGGTTGGAGGTAATCAAGTAGTGAGAATCATCACTTCTAGGTTAGAGCCCATTGCTTGTAGTAGAGTGGATGCCATCTATTAGGTTGGAGGCCATTAGCTTGTAGGTTGGAGGCCAATCATTACTAGTAGGTTGGATGCCAGAATTTTGTTTGTAGGTTGTGGAGGTATATGGAAGTGAGCGAATTGCATCTTTGCTAGTCAACGCTGTTCTCAAGTCTCAAGTGAATGCCAAGAGCGCCTGACAGCCAACGTTTTTGCCACTCATTGTGCACCAAGCGACATGAAAACCCCGCTTTCTGAACTCCTGCCCAAAGAAACTGAAGATTTCCGAAACAACACGCTTAAGACGCAACAACGCCTCAAACACAAAATCCAATAATTCGCGAAGGTCTGGCGCCAAGAGGTTCCCGACATTCTCCAACAAGACCCATGACCTGCATGAAGAAGATTTGACAAAAAGATGCAAAAAGATTCCGCCATGTCTGTTTGCGAAACTCAATGTCAAGCTGACTTGGATTGATACCAATTGCCAACTGTTTGTGACTTCGTCTGGCAAGGCAAGTGACGGTGACACTGCGTCCATGATCCTGTAGACGCGCTGTACTAGTCCTGTGCGAGAATCACTAAGTCCGAGGCACGCCCCTGCCATTGACACCCCCTTAGCTGCGATCACAGGACGTCACAGTTTATACTTAAACCCCAACAATCTCAAAGAAAACACTTCAATCTCATTGTTCCAAACCACTTGACAAGGGAATCCGCCAACAATGCCATCTATGCCATCTTGAAGGCTTCCTGTTGGTGTGAAATCGGTGATGTCGCCAAGAATTTGTCCCTTGTGAAGATGCCCTTCTGCCATGCGGGCTTCCAAAATGCTTTGGCACCACGTAGAATTCTCAACCTCACTGAACAATTTTAGAAGCAGGCTGAGGAAACAACATGACTGGGGTTGAAACATAGGCCACAGGCTCGCAATACCTCAAAAAGATAGCAGCTTCACGAGCGCAATGCGCAACTCACGCACGACCACTGGGGCGCTCGCCCATACAGGCCAAGGTCTAGCCCGCCCACGCCGGAGAAGAGGCTCAGGATTTTCATGCGTGCAGTTCCCTTGGCCTAAAAAAACTACTGCGCTTGCTTGCCTGTCAGTGTGACGTTCTGAAAACACAACTCAAACTCAGCACACGGCGCGCTCGATCTGCTCCCCAAATAGTGCCATGAAGTTGGAAGGACTGACAGCCCCCACAGTGGGGTCTGTCCAAGATGTCGGTAGTCCTTGTACTACAGACTGCCCAACCCATGACAACAATTTAATACGAACTTGCAAAATCACAGAAACACAGCTATTGGGCGTGAAGGAGCGAGAGTGAAACTCAAACAGCCTGCAATCAAGAAACCGCTGAACCATTCAGCCAGCTGTGGGGAAAGAAATTTGGCTTTTCGCACGCCTGCCCTCCGACAAGAGACAGAATAGAAATCCCAATGGTAAACCTGGGTCGCCAGGTCCTGCCAACAAAAGGTCCGAATCAAAGTTCTCACACACGAGCACTAAAAAAATGGATCCTTGCCTGGCTACCCCGTACTGACAGATATCGCTGATTTGCTCTGGTTGTGCTTGTGAAGCAACCTGAGGCCGCAGACAACAAATGACTCATACAGTGAAATAAAGGACAATGCAACTGCCATCTGATATACAATTCAAGGCTAGCATCAGGCACAGAAACCAAACACGTGACACGTCCACACGACTTCAGACTGCGTCTGCTGTGAATGAACCAGCTGAACAGTTAGCTGAGACCACCACGCACGCTGCCAAAGGTGTTCTTCACAACTGGTTTCTCATGTAACCGCTCTGTCTTTAGCACACCCGACTGCCGCAGTTTCTGCAGATGCCTTTTCTGTGGAGGCACCTGAGACAAATGGCTCAGACTGAGACAGACTCAGAAGCCTGCCAGATGTTGCTTTCGCATTTCACGTTCAACAATTATTGCTTCTGACTCTAACTGCTTGCTACTAGGCAGCCAATTTCATGTTCACTGGATCTGCGAGTGGTTCATCGTTTTTCCATATGGGCTGCAAGGTCACACACTGAGATTTCAAGCACCACGGCGACCGCCAGCCAAATTTCGGCCAACGCATTTGCGCAGTGTACGTCTGTGCCTGTCATGGAATTGCATTGAACTTCATGAAGAACTGTTCTGATCTAAAACAAAGGGTGTGAGTGAACGAACTGAAAACATGTGTATAAATGAGTCTCAGTGCTACTGTTACTACACAACGACAACTCCACCACGCAAAGAATATTCCCACAAGTCCAATCTGAAAGCAAAACAAAGGATAAACAACGAATTCCCTGCCTCGCCCTTCAAGTTTTGAGAATGCCCAATTCCATCGCTGCCCGGCCTCAGCGACTGTCAAAAAGTCAGATTTCATCCGCAACAGGCAGTGCTATTTTAACATCATGAAGTAGCAAATCAGTTGCTATATAATACACTCAAAAACATTAAGGAAATGGCTTGATGCTGAGGTTGGACCCGTGTCCTCCAACTTGTACTCCACGAGTTGCCACGTGGTCAGAACTCAGCTCACGCTACACGCATGACTCCAAATGGGTGACTCCAAAATTTACAAATTAACTTGAATTCAGTCACGCAAATTGGTAAGGCAACTACTCATCACTCAAGAAGCTCACAGACTTCGGCTTCATTTTCATGGCGGAATTTAGGGCCTTGAGTTGAACAACCAGTGAACTGGCAGAGTGTGTCCAGTTTCACAACTCACTAAATAATTTAATCAGTGATTCCAAATTTCACAACTCACTGATCGCCGGCCTGTTGCTGGGATGCGCTTGCGCCCATGGGCTAATGGCAGCAACCACTCTGGTTCACCTCGCCTACTATTACATGAACCATTGGAAAAATCCTGGATCAGCAGTGAACTGACAGGCTGATCTCTCCAAGCTGAGGTTGCTTTGTGAAACTGGCTGGCAACAGACCCTGTCAGCAGGCACGAGGATCACTATATTGAGAGCTGCATCGTCTGCATGGCTGCTAGCGCTGTAGCAAAAAATGCAAGTATGAGCCCTTAACCTTAAGACTCTATATGGCAAGCATATCGCGGTAGGAAAAAAAAGACTAGTAAAGGTCAGGGTCAAAACCTGCGCTGCAAAGCAAGAAGCGCAGCGCCCCCAAAAAATCATGTCGTTCATGGTTTGCACTGGCAGCTTGCCAAGAAACCTGTATGAAACGCCTGGCAATGTATGGGACACGCTCTGCAACACTTTCGGAGAACAAACTACAAATCAGCTAGGGGTTGTAACGACGGGTGGCCACGAAAGCACTTTTAACAGCGCTGGGCAAACACTCCCCAACTGCATAATATTTTTTGTATTATTCTAAGCCTGCCAATAACTTGGCAGCTGCCCCCATCCCATCCCATGAGACAGTGGCATCATAGTAAATTTGACAGCCCAGACATGCCAACTTTTGGCAATGTGGTTCGTGTTAAGCTACTCCTGCTGCCCCCATCCCATCCCATGAGACAGTGGCATCATAGTAAATTTGACAGCCCAGACATGCCAACTTTTGGCAATGTGGTTCATTGTGTTAAGCTACTACTGCTGCCCCCCATCCCATCCCATTGAGACAGTTGGCGTCATAGTAATAAAATTGACAGTCCAGACATGCCAACTTTTCGCAACCCTGGTTGTGTTTTGCAATCCCGGTTAGGAAGAAAAATCCTTTAATAATGATGGCCTGCAACCTAATAGAGATGGCCTCCAACCTATGAGCGATGGCCTCCGACCTAACAGCGATGGCCACCAAACAGCGATGGCCTCCGACCTGATAGCGTTATTAGGTCGGAGGCCATCTTCAATAGGTTGGAGGCCATCGCCAATAGGTGGGCGGCCAACACTATGAGGTCGCAGGCCATGGTTGTGGAGGCCATCGCTGTTGGGTTGGGCGCCATTGCTGTCAGGTTGGAGGCCATCATCGCTATATTTGGTCGGACGCCATCGCCAAGCAGGTACACCTGCGCTGGCCAAAGGCACGGGGGGGGCGATTTTTGAACCCGAGGCCATGGATATCTCGGTTTCCCGATGGCGCAACGGCCACACTGTCGGGCATATGATCACGCACGATCTGCCTACTGCTGTACATCCATGTTGAGAAGCCAGCAATTCATGCTCTCTGGGGCCAGCCTGCAAGGAGACAGGTTCTCGGTTATAGCTGCGAAGAAGTCCACCAAGGACGGAGCATACGTTTTGGAGGCCGGCCATTCGGCCATCAAGATCCACACCCTGGCCAATAGCGACACCGCCACGGAGGTGATAGACATCTGTTCAGGATCTGCGATCATGACAGCTGGCTACAGTCTAGTTACACAAGTTAGGGGTCATGACCTTCCCAACATGCGCCACATCCACCCTGAAGAAGTTGCAATCCTCCATATGGTCCCCCACTGACCATCTCCAGCATGCGGGCCCACGTCGACTTAGGACTGGATCTCACCGCACTTGGCCAGATGGCCTCCCCGGCACAAGCATTATGACATGTTGCGCAAGTTATCCAAGCCTTAGGGAATGCTTTCGGGTCGAATTGCTCGCAATCATTGGCCGAACATACTCCAGCTTGCAATCGCTACCTTCGAGGCTCGAGATGAGATGCTGCAGCCATTTTCCCATACCAAGGAATCAGCACTGTTTCAAACAGCCGCGCTTGCGAAGTTTTGGGGTGACCTCTCAGCGCCCCCCGATCCTAGGCGCACACGTTGTTGCCTCCGTTGCTAGTGAGCCTCACATACCAAGCAGGAGTCTCTAAAGAAGCTGATGATCCCACCCCACAGGACGCCATCCTCAAGCAGGGCATTTCGCCCACTGGTGGTCTAGAATTCTTTGCCAACAAGCCGAAAACGGGCAATGCGCGGGACACCAAGGCACGAGCCTGGGCCCCAAAGGCATCTGGCACGCAGTGCGGCGTGCCAGATTGAGCTTTACCCACGCAGCTGAAATGCTGAGTCAAGTCAATCACGCAGAATCCCACGCGTGCCTGTCCGATCACATTCGGCCGGACCTGAGCTTCCTGCACATGCCCCGGATCCTGAGGGCAGGCGTGCCTTCGATTGCTCCCTTCCGAGTGTTTCCAAGTCACAGTCTGTCGTAAAGATAGCAAATCTGTCCAGGTCACGGTCAGTCCAGGGGCAACTGTGGGTTAACTGTCACAGGACGAATCCAAGGTTGCAGGCCTCACTCAGCCGTTGGTCATTAAAACACTCACGGGCATCCCATTGCCCTTGAACAGCTACCTGACGCCCGCAGCATGGTGTATGCCATCGATAATGGAGCAAGCCATTCGATGCCAAAGTGTTCACAAGTGCGTGCACACCAGGTCAGAGCCGCTTCCAGGGTCTTCTCCAACAAGGTCCCCTGGTTGCAGTTGATGAAGATGAGCTTCTATGTACAGCTGATTAGGAACCAAGGTCGCCAGATTTCGGATCCAATCGTACTGGACAGCCCCACTGACAGTGATCAAGCTGTCGCCACCTGGGCTCTCCAATGCTTGCGTGCATTTGACATGGACCCAACCAGCCAAGTGTTTATAGCGCCGCTCTTGTTCTTGAGCCATTGGTGCCCGCTTGCATTGCATGCCTCAGCTGCCAGCAAGACTCTGCTGATTTCGCAGGACCTTGAAAAGCACATCCAGCCGCTCGTCACCGAGGTCATAGGCACTGGGGAGATCGATTTCGGTTCCTTTTTTGATGGCATCAGACTTCGCTGCTGACTGTGGATTCCAAACGGTGAGTTGGTTTTTTGCTCATGCTATAGGCACAGTACATCCAAGGGCCATCACACCAGTTCAGGCTGATCAGTGGCGGATCCCGTTTGCCTTGCACATCTCGCGCCACCAACATGCCATGACGGAAGACCTCAGGCTAGGGGGCACGATGCAACCTGACCAACTGCTACTGCAAGCAGTCCTGAAACAACACGAAGCCCATCAAGATCGACTTGCAACTTGTGCATCAAGTCTCATTCAGCAGGAAGGGCGCCGAAGCCATACCAAAGCCTGGGGAGTTCACAGCCATGGGAGGACCTCAAGACATTGGCCACCCAGGCATCACCGCCTATGAGGATAGTCTTGGCCTCCGAGATCGATGCAGCTGTCAAAGCCAGGCTAGCCATCGGCAAGCCAGTCGTAACCAAAGCAAACAAGAAACAGGCCACCACAAACCCCAAACCGCAGGTCATTCCTATAGCCGACCAAATCAGGCTACCAGACGCCATCTTTGCTCAGCAAGATGGTCAAAAGCTGCCTTCCATCCTGCTGCACAGGGTCGAAGCACACGCAATGCAACATCAATGCAGTGACCCATTTCTTGAGTCTCACAAAAGGAGTCGCTCAGGTCGAGCACATCCGTGTCCCGGCCATGTCAGCGACAAGCGGGGAACCTATGTTGGTGTCGGCTGCCCTGCTCCAGTTGGGAGCCAAGCAAGTCATTCGACGCGTCCCAACTGAGAGCTTTGCACTAGAAGAGATCCAGACTCGAGTACTCAAGGTGTTGGTCTATCAGGATCAATGGAATGGGTCTTGGGCCAACTTCATGCAGGAGCCGGTCAAGGCCATGTTTGAACACGGGCTGATGAGACATCCTGACTTCCACAGACGGAACACATGATGTCTGGGACCGGCAGACCTTAGACTCCAAGATGGCGCGCGCACAGGCCAGTCAGGCCGCCATTTTTGCCTTCCTGATCAGGGTCACCGACCGCTTCGCTGACAGGTCAATCCAGGAGCTGCGGTAGATGGGATTTACCTGGAGCCGCGGACTCTCGATGGCCGAAAGCCGGACCTGAACTTCAGGGTCATATGGATGCCCAAGCAGACCTTGGCACAAGTGCGCCTAGCCAGAAGTCGAACTGATGCCAAACCACAATAGTTGCGCATGGGCAACCGATTCGGACTCAGGGTTGACAGCAGTCAAGCAGAGCAAGCGCACCTGCAACACAGGCCAGATCTCTTCTGGATGGCAATGAACTCCGCCCCTACAAAGTGGGCCCGTTCCCATATGGATCCACCAAGGCCTCGATCTCTAAAGGGCTCAAGTTCAAGCATCTCGGTTGGAATGCCAGGCCAGTTCAGCCGATTCGCAAAACGCAAGTTCAAGAGAGCATTTTCTGGCAGGTCACGGCTTCTCAGAAGCCGACCCACTGGATCTACCAAATGAAGCATGGTGATATTCTGATCGCAAAGATCGAGGATCAGAAAGAATCAACCCTGCCGACAATGAACAATATCATTGCCTCCAAACAGACCATCTCCAAGCTTGCGCATAGCCACCAAGAGACGCAAGTAGACCCATGGCTCAAGGGTGATCCATGCCAGACCACATTGACACCGCCCGCCCGCACAGTCACGCCCAGCCAGTTGGCTGCTTTGGAACAGCGTTTAGAGCAGAAGATCGCCGCCTCCAACAGTGAGGCAAAAGAAGAGCCATCGCAGGTCGACCAGACCTCCCGCATTGTGGCATAGAACAACAAGTGAGCTCGCTGACCCACAGTTTCAAGCCAAGATCAATAATCAAATCGCCAGCCAGTTGCAGGGATTTGAGGGCCGGATTGATTCGAAGCTTGAAGATCAGATGCAGCGAATTGACTCGCTACTCTCGAAAATGATGCGTCGCGAGTGACTAGGGATCACTCATTTGCGGGCGCTCCATAGTTTTGCAGTGCCCAGGTGTTCATCGAAGCATCAACGCCGTAGCTCGCCACTGCCTAATTCAGGGGAAATCCACAGGAGCAGTGCGCAGATCCGCCCTGAGATCCATAGAGATCCACCACACGCCTTCCAAAGGCGCCAGAAGACTCGCCAGCTACCGTTGCAGGGCCGTGGCAAAAATACGTTGTTTTCTTTCGTTTGCATTCTGCTCTAGGTTGTCAGGTATGGGGAAGCCCGGCATCCAGGGCCACCATGTCACGTTTTGTTTTGGGGCTGGTCAACCCTACAGGGCTGCTCAATAAAGCCGCATCAGTCAACCAGCTTCCTCAAGGGACGCATGGCACCACCTGGATCGTGTCTGAGACACATTTGACACAGAGCGGTTGCGCTCAGTTTAAACGATCCCTGCAGCTTTCTCGGAGCCCGTACAAGCTAGTTCACGGAGACCATGTTCCTCCCAAAAACACGCACGCAATCCAAGCGTGCCTTGAGAGGAAAGAGAGGGGGGTCGGATTTCTTACCTCCACGCCTAGTAGAAGCCTTGCGCACGCATGGCCACCTGAAGTTACACAACAGCAACGCTGTCACGTTGCAGGGGTCCACATGGGTAAACATTGGTTGCAAGGGGGAGCTTTCTATGGCAATGCTTTCCAAAGCACTGGTTTAGTCACACGAGACCAAAACAACCAGCTCTTTGCACACCTTGTGGACCGGCTCTGTGCTGGAGCTCGAGGGCCGAGATTTGTGGGGGGTGATTTCAACCATTTCATAGATGATCTCCCGCCCATTCAAACACTTCTCCAACCTGGTTGGGAAGAGGTCCAACATGTGGCCCCACGTCAGTTTGGACAAGAAATTGCACCCACCATCCAGCAGAAGCATACCAAAGACTTGTTGTTTTGAAGTCCAGAACTCATACCCCTCATTCGGACAGTCCATGTTCCATAGCGCACGTCGTCCTTGACCTGGAAACACCAAGGTTAAGGGCGCCCATTTGGAAAACAGCCATGGCCAAATCAGACTGTCCCCATTCTGGATGTTCCCAGCAACTTGCATCACTGGACCTCCCAAGTTGTGACAGTTCCAAGACAGCGGAACAACGCTATCGCCATGTCTGGCAGTCCTTCGAAAGCCAACAGGCGCACCAAGCCAAACAGTTAGGCTGGAATATCCACGGATCTCAAACCGGGGCGGGGGGCCACAGTTGAGCGAACATGGATACATGAAGATTTCCTGCCGCTCCGACCGTCTCGGCCAGGTAGTTTCACCCCATCATTCCATGGTCAGAGCACAATCCATACACACTGGATCAAACAGCTTCGCCGGTCCCACTGGATAGAGCGTAAACTAGGTCCAATGGAGAGCAGTTCACAAAGCTTCGGGATTCCGACCTTCATTTGCGCAATGGTGGAATGGAAAAGCCAAACACCTGCATGGCTTGCCTGAGTTGCTGAATTTATGCCCTCCGGAAGGAGACGTGGCACGTTTACTCGCCCTGGACTTTCAGCAAGATGTACAGCACTTCGAACAGATGCTGACTCAAGCCAGGACTGCCAAGGCCATTTTTGCCGATTTGCAGAAGCCCCGCTCAGAGCCGGTACAGATGCTCTTGGCCATGCAGCGGCCACAATCGAAACGGTAGACGTGGGAGGATTGCGCAGTGGTCCTTGATTCAGCTAATGCTTTCGAGACCTCTCGGTCCATTGAATATAACGGAATTCCCTCCCAATAGTCCACCTAGACCCCGATAAAATTTGGTTAGCAAGCGTGCCTCCATTGCAGGAAGGGACACCCTGACACAGACCACACCCATTCTTGAGCTTGATGATATATACCATGCTTTCCAAGAAAGAATGGATGGCCCGATGGGACCGACATGCGACGACTCCAGACTGGAACTGGGAGCCCATCGTTGATTTCGTGCAGATAGCCTTCCTGCTCCTCCAAGCATGGAGTATCGGCCGATCACATATCAAGTCTGGCAAGCCGCAGTTCGTAAAAAGAAGTACAAAGCAGCAGTCGGCCCTGACGGGGGTCTCTCGATCAGACTTGTTAGCCCTGCCCCCCAGCCACGTAGAGCAGATATACTGTCCATGCTCACGGACGCAGAGCAAGGTAAATCCCTGTGGCCCAGTCAGGCGGTTACAGGACACGTCCATGCCCTCGAGAAAACCCCGAATGCATGGCAGGCAAGCCAATACAGGCCACTGACCGTCTTTTCGACGGTCTATCGTACATGGTCGTCCATCAGAGCAAGAGGACCCTGGCCTATCTGAGCCGGTTCGTGTCCGGACCAAGTGACAGGCAACATTCCGGGCAAATCTTGCACAGACTTGTGGCTAGGTATACAGTTGCAGCTTGAAGAGGCCATCAACGACCAGCTACCGATGGGTGGTGCGTGGCTGATCTTGTTAAAGCATATAACCTGCTCCCACGTATGCCTCTGTTGGCCATAGGACTGCGTCTAGGCCTCCCTTAGCCCATAGTCCGTGCATGGGCCAATGCCCTGGCCCAGTTGTCTAGAGCCTTTAGCGTTCGGGGCGCTACCGGCCCCCGTTGCGATCGTCCACAGGTTTTGCAGAATCAGAAGGGATGCGGCCTTAGCTGTAGTGCCATGCTTTTGTGCAACATCACTTTAGCCAGATGGCTTCTATTTCAGATTCCCCTCCGTCAAACTATGGTCTTATGTAGATAACCTGGAACTCACTGCTAATACCATAGCAGATGCGGAGCAAGGATTGGAGTTGATGACACAGTTTCGCCATCTCATGGACCTTCAACTGGATGCCGCCAAGACCTATTTTTGGTCCAATGACGCCGCTGACAGAGCGGCAGCTCGTCAGTCCAGGTTGCCTTTGCAGTCGTCTGCCAGAGACCTGCAAGCCCACATGGAATATCGTCGCAGGCCAACCAACCATGTGCTCCGAAACCGCCTGACCTCCATGCCCAGAGTTTGGACATATCGCCAGAAAATACATGCATTGCGAGCCAAGGGTTGGCCACAGGCTCTTAGTGCGGGATTGTCAGCAGGACTGGCCACACACACCTATGCACCTTTGCGGACAGGGCACGCCGTGGCCTAAAATCCATGCACCCGGCATCAGCCCGATGGTGCACCTTTCCCTTGATCGAGCATCCGCTCACCGACCCAGGTTGCCACTTGTTGGTCCACACCGTCCACGCTTTCGTCGTCACGCAGACCTTGATCGAGCCAGCCACCTCCTGGATAATCTTCTGATTCGGTGGCTAGACTCCTCAAGGCAACCAGGGCCCGCGCCATGTGCTGTTGCACAGCATAGGCTGGCAGTGGCTAGGATTTGGGTGGGTAGCTGATCATGGAGGTATGCCACTCGACTTGATGCATGGTTCACATACAGAAGCGCAACACAGGTCGTTAGCCGGTTGGCAGCAAACGCAAGACCTTTCAAGGGATGGAATGGGCTCATGCCTCCTTCACTCAAGAAAAATTTCACTGCTGGCCCCAGAACGACAGGGCCTTCTGCGGAAAGTGCTCAATGGCACCATTTTCACAGCCGATACACAGCGTAAGGCACATACACTCTTGTGTAAGTTCTGTGGAGAAGACGACTCCCAATTTCATTTTGGCAGCACAAGCATTTTATCGTAAATAGACCCTTCCCCTGGTTTTAGTGACCAAAGTCTTGGAAGGAGGCCTCCCTAATGCCTCACCTTCCACGGGCGGATGGGCATACCGGCCTCCGTCTGAGCATTGCATCATGCCTTGTTGCTGCAGCCCGACCTGACAGATAGGTTCGAGTTCGCAACCTTTCCAACCGACCGACTTGTTTACGGATGGGTCATGCGTCAACCCCACTTGTGCCTATACACCAAGGTTGCAGGGTAGTGGCAGCCGACCCTGCGACATGTCTCAGTGGTGGCCATTAGTCCAGGGCATAGTCCCAGGCTACCGCCAAACGAGTGCGCGAGCCGAAATCACGGCAGCCATCAGTGCTCTCCGCTACGTCTTAAGGACGGGCACTCCCGTTAGAGTATGGATAGATAATGCACAAGTCGTCTCTACTCTAACCCAAGCCCTCCAAGACCCGGATAAGTGCAAATATAGCCGTAAGGACCAAGACCTGTGGAGCACCGAGGTTGCACTGGCACGGACCACGAACGATCCCTCGTGACCGTCACAAAGTTGCAAGCCACCAAAATAGTGCTGGAGCCGATTTGGTGGAACAATGTGCTTTTCGAGGCAATGACTGCGCAAATCTGGGGTTCCTCCCTTCAGTGGCGAGGTTTTGAGGTTTGAGCTCGGTTTTGAAGGTTGGCCACGGGTTTGGGCTTCGCTGAGCAAAGTTTGATACGGAAGGACCAAATCTGTGCAAATCTGGGGTTCCTCTCTCAGTGCCTGGTCCAAATAGTAAGTTTTCGAGGTTTTTGAGGTTTGAGCTCGGCTTTGAAGGCTGGCCACGGGTTTGGGCTTCGTTGAGCAAGTGTTTGATACGGAACGGACCAAATCTGTGCAAATCTGGGGTTCCTCCCTTCAATGCCGGGTCCAAATAGTAAGGTTTTGAGGCTTGGGGGTTCGAGGTTTTGAGGTTTGAGCTCGATTTTGAAGGCTGGCACGGGTTTGGGCTTCGTTGAGCAAAGATTGACACGGAACGGACCAAATCTGTGCAAATCTGGGGTTCCTCTCCACAGGACCTGCGCCGGCTGGAGCACACATTGCCCAGCCGACTTCGCTCGTCTTTGGAAGCAAGCCACTGCCGACATCGAGGCAGCAAGAGTCCTCCCGCGATCAGATCCACCAGACTATATGCTCCAGGTTAGTGCGAGCGCCCACAAACTCGTAGGCGACAGTTGGAACTGAGTGGTTCCACCAGCCTGGCGCACGACTCGGCACCGTTGCGTTCGCGCCTTGGTTTTACCTGTACATAGAGTTCGTGTTGCACATCGACAGCGGAGGTGCTAGGCCGGCCAACCGCTACAAGCATTGGCATGGATGTCACGAGCGGAAGCGGCCGACCTTGATTTGTTCCTCCGCACCACATGGTTCCGATTGCTCTCTGCTGCAGGTTTACAAACTTGAAGGCATACAGCTGTCCTCGCAATTATGTGAGACCCTCCACCCGAGCCACCACGTTCTGGGCTCATTGCGTCAGCTGCCGGATGGACGGACGTCCATCGACTGAAACTTGTTGAAGATTACATGCTCCAGTTCAAGGCGGCGTTCACACAGGGCCGAGACTTGGAGCTCATAGCTCTCTAAGTCTCTGTAGTTAGCTTGTTACCCCCGCCACACGCTGCGGTGCCAAACTCTTGCGGAAAAGCGGAAAAGTGGAGGCCATCGCTATTAGGTTTGGGGCCATCGCTTATTAGGTTGGACCCACTACTATTTGGTTGGAGGCCATCGCTAGGCGTCGGCCCGAGTACCTCCTTAAGCTGGTTCACCTGGTCATGCCAATGACTCGGGGGGGCAGTCCGTTTAGTTTCGATCCTGAGCCATGGATAGATACACGCGGCGATGGTTCTGCTGCGACGATAGCTGGCCGAGCATGGTTCTATGATCAACAACGGGATGCATACCACTGTACCTCAGCGCTGCATGGACAAAAGTTTTTACTGCAAGGTATTCGACTGAAGGGTGATCGGTTCACGCTCTCATCAATGCCTGCAATCCACACAATATATTATGACCTACCTGGATGCCAGCATTGCATCGGTGCAAATTCATGAGTTGCTACACAGTGAAGATGTCAATGACATCATTGATGTTTGTTCTGGCTACGCAGTCATGACTGCGGGGTACCACCTCCTCAACTGCAAGGTTCGCTGCCACGTTGAGATCAACCCCGCTATGCCACTTGGCTTCGAGCCAGAAAGACACCGGTGATCGAGGGTGACATTGATAGCACCGCTGTCCAAGTGCAGTTGATCCCATACACGGAGAGGCCTTGCATCCTGACAGGTGGCTTTGCACGCCAGCCTTTTTCACAGTTTGGGTGATCAACGACAACAGTTGGATCCACGTGCCAGGAGTTTTGAGGGTATGGTCACCGCTTGCTACCTCTTCCAACCTGCTGCCATGATTTTGGAGCGCGCAAAGGAAGCCATGACCTCAGCCTGGGTTCAAAGCACGCTGCGCAATTTTTGTCAGCTGACCGGGTACTCCTTCCAACAGCAGGTCTGTCACCTTCATGAATTTTGGCCAGCTAAACGGACAATTAAGGTGGTGGGCGATCATTGTGCATCCTTATGTGAATATGCCCAAGTTGAAGAGCTTCCCAAGCCTGGATTGCCGAAGATCGCCAATTGGCCTGAGGACCAGGTCAAAGAGTTGCAACTGTCCCCACTTGAGCTTGAAGTCTTTGCGGAACAGCCCCGGAGGCTTAGGATGCAATGCAGTGAATCCAACCAAACGTTGCAGACAGCATTGCACGCATGGGGGCCCAATTGACCGCTTGCGCATGTGGGTGCAGGGCAGGGGGCTTCACGCCCAGAAGACTCGAGGAGAAAGGGTTGTATGAGGCCTTGATCCCAACCTCTGGATCGACCAATGTCCAAGGCCAAGAGACGGCCAATATGCGGCACATACACCCTGACGAGGTGGCCGTTTTGCACCTGGTACCGACACAGCATCTCCACCAAGCTGATGGCCGCAACCTGTGCCTTGATCTCACTGCACTTGGCCAAATGGCCTCACCAGCCCAGGCACTATGGCATGTAGCGCAAGTCATCCAGGCCTTTGGCAATGCGTTTGGAGCTCCGACACATCATGCGCTAGCCGAACAGGGCTTGTTGCGGCTCGCGGTTGAAACATTTGCTGCACGTGATGTGATGCTCCATCCATTCACTCATTCCAAGAGTCCGCGTTGTTTCAGGCAGCCATTTACGCTAAGTTCGGGGTAGCCTATGAAGCCCAGACACCACTGCAAGCAACAGCGGAGACAGCGGTTGGACATGCCCAGCCTCACGGCCACCGGGACCCTTGAAAAGGAAGATTGGATGACACGGACGACAGCCACCATGCATTGTCCCAAGCATTTCCCTATAGGGGGGTTGGAGTTTTTCGCCAACAGGTCCTTGTCTAACCAGATGTCCAATTAAGAGTACCCATGGTCCGTCGATCGCTGGCCGGCCCAGGACCACTCCGATGACCATGCACGCCGAGCCATGTCCGTTTTTCGAGGAAAGGGCAAGGGGGGGACGATTGTGAGGAAGTTTTCCCTGATGGTCAACCACTGATTTCATTATGCACCACTTCCACCAGTTTAGACCACCATGACGCTTCCGTTGATCAAGATGACTAGGTGCCCAGACATGTTCCGTGGAGTGCCACATGCATTCGAAAGCCAACAGTCCGCCCTGCAGGGTGTGTCAGATGATAGCACTCGCCGAAACAGCATCCACACAGTGTACAAGGCCTTGCTGGACGAAAGAAAAGGCAAAGGAGTGACTGGAGCATCTAGCACTGAACAGTTCGATGCTGACGTATTGCGTGGATCTCACACAGTCACACACCACCGGATGACGGGATGCACACTCGCCCCCCAACAAAGTCGCAGGAGGTTATACTTTTGCCGATCGATAACTTCTCCGTTTCGGTCTGTAGCAAGGGATGCAAGCCGACCACAGTCCAAGTCCGCTCCCGGCACCACGGTTGGACAGTTGTCACAGCCGAAGAAGGGTTTTTCGAGCTTTGCCCAGCCAATAGCGTCACCACCACACTCACAGGGTTTCCATTCCCTTTGAATAGCCAGCTCACGCCGTCCACATGGTACGTCATTGCCAATGGAGCCACACATTCGATCCAAAATGTCTGAAGTCCACGCATGTCAATCCACTTGACACTCCAAGGTCAGAGCCGGTTTCAAGGTTTGCTTGTTCAAGGCCCCTTGGTTGCGGTGGATGAAACGCAGTTCTATGTACAGCTCGTTCGAAGCCAAGGCCACCAGGTGCCTGATCCAATCGAACTCCAAGACTTCACAGACATTGACCAGGCAACTTGGGCCCTGCAGTCCTTGCGTGCACCGATTGACAGACGAGAAAGCAACATTGTCGCTGCCGTTAGAAGTAGCCAGCACTGTCCAACAACTAGTCATTGATGCTTGTGGGCCACGCGAACTCAGCTTCTCTACTTTTGCGCTTCCCACTCAGTTTGCCGCTGACTGTGGGTTCCAGACAGTCAACTGGTTCTTCGCTAGAGCCAATGGCAATGAGTCCCCGAAGGCAGTCACACCTGCCCAAGCTGTCATTAGCAAGCTAGGTCATGATGCCATCGCCAAAGCCTTAGGTAGCTCACAGCCTTCAAAAAACTTGAAGACCACAGCCTCAGGCTCCCCCGCCAGAAATTCAAGCCAATGGGGTCCAAGGCCAACAAGACCAAGGCGGCCAAAGGCCCTAAGCCACCAGTCATCCCGACAGCAGATCAGATTCAATTGCCATTGCCTGACTCGATTTTCGTGCAACAAGACGGACAGAAGCTCCATGCCATCCCAGTGCACAAAGTCGAAGCTCATGCTCAGGGAGTTGCATTGCGCAACATTCACGAGGTTTTGCATTTCCTCGGGCTCACAACACCGATCAGTGCTGAGGGTATCGCCTTGCTCATTTTGGATCACGCTGATGCTCGCCTGCCGCCCACTGTTGAACAGATTCGCATTCCGGCCATGTCAGCTAGCACCAGTGAGCCGATGTTAGTCTCTGCAGCCATGCTTCAGCTCGGAGCCAAGCAAGTCGTGCGGCATGTCCCATCTCAAAGTTTCGCCCTAGAGGAGATTCAGACCAAAGTACTCAAGGTCCTGGTGTACCAAGATGAATGGGTTGAGGTGTGGGGGTCATTCCTTCAACACCCTGTCAAGGCCATTTTTGACCACAACCTCATGCAAGATCCTTCGTATCCACAGACCGATCATATCGTGGGCGTATGGGATCGTCAGATGTTGGACGCCAAAATGGCACGTGCCCCAGCCGTTCACGCAGAGATCTTTGCCGTTCTCATCAGGGTCACCGACCGATTTGCAGCACACCTGATGCCTAGCTCAGGGGTTGATGGCATTTACTTCGAATGCCGGACCATGGATGGACGCAAGCCGGACCCACAGTTTCGAGTCATCTGGATGCCCAAGAAGAATCTTGCGCAAGTACGATTGGCACGCAGCCAGACTGAACCACGCACCACCATCGGGCGAATGGGACCTCGATTTGGACTTCGAGCCGACAAGGACCATGCTGAGCAGGTACACCTGCAGCCTGCAGCACAGACCAGATCTGATGTTCTTGGATTCCAAGGGTTTTAAGCACCTGGGTTGGAACGCACGTCCTGTCCAGCCGATCTCGCAGTTGCAAGTCACGGAAGGGATCTTCTGGCATGTCATGGCTCCTCAGGAGCCCACTCACTGGATTTACCAGATGAAGCACGGTGACATTTTGATCGGTGCCAATAACATCATTGCGTCCAAGAAAACCATTTCGTCATTAGCCCGAGGTCTTCAAGACTCGCTGCCAGACCCATGGCTCAAGCAAGATCCATGGCAATCAGGGTCGAATGCTCGCAAATCCACGCCAGCTGCACCCATGCCCGCCGTCTCACAAGGACAGCTCACTGCCCTTGAGCAAAGATTGGAACAGAAGATCCAGGCCTCGGCCACCGAAGCCAAAGATGATCAGATGCAAGTCGACCAATCTGCAAGGATGAAAGCATTGGAGCACCAGGTACAATCACTGACACACAATTTCTCCAGCTTCCAGAGTCAGCAGGTCAAAGTCAATCGTCAAATTGCTAGACAGCTCCAGGGACTTGAGGGGAGAATTGACGCCCGACTTGATGACCAGACGCAACGCATCGAAGCGCTTTTGTCCAAGAAGAAGAGGCACGAGTGACTAGTCGCTTCGCGCGCAAGGGGTTTTGCCAGCTTTCTAGTGCCCCCACGCTTTTCGACGCAAGGGCATGAACAATGGACACTGACCAATTCATCCTCGAGCGAAGGGTGCGGTGTGCAAATCCGCCCCGTGGTCCGACATAGAGACCTTCGTTCCAAGACCGTTTCTGAAACTCATCTCACCAAAGGCGGGTGCGCTCAGTTCCGGAGATCATTACATTGTACTCGTAGTCCATACGCATGGTGATTTTGTCCCACCCAAATCTTCACACCAATCCTATTTGGCAGTGAGAGGCAAAGAGCGGGGAGTGGGATTTCTCACCAGTACTCCTGGCCGAAGTTTGACGCAAGATTGGCCCCAGGAGGTATATAACCAGCAGCGATGCCATGTTGCAGGGATCCAGGTAGGTCAAAGATGGATTCAGGGTGGAGCTTTCTATGGTAAAGCCTTCCAAAGCAGCGGAGTGCCCACCAGAGACTCCAATAACAACCTTTTTTCCCATCTTGTTGATCGCATTGCAAATTGTGCTTTTGGTCCACGGTTCATTGGAGGTGATTTCAACCAATTCTTGGATGAGTTGCCTGCGGTGCAAACCTTGTTGCAACAGGGTTGGGAAGAGGCACAATGCCTTGCTAAGCGCAAGTTCCGACAAGAGATCCAACCCACGATCCAACAGAAACACACCAAGGACTTACTTCTTCTCAGCCCTGAATTGGTCCCCTTGGTCACTGAGGTCCACGTGGAACCAGATTGGGTTGCAAATCACTCAATTGTTTATGTTGTTTTGCGCCCCGATGTTCAGTCCATTCGGGCCCCGATTTGGAAGGAGCCACGGAAGGTTGACTGGCAGGCATGCTGCCCACATCCCATTGAGGAGCAGCACCTCTTGGACCCTCCCCCAATTGCCGCTTGTAAGACTGACGCGGGCACTGTAGAAGATAGGTACCAAGCAATTTGGCATTCCTTTGAGTTCCAACAGGTCGCAGGTGCTCGACAGCAAGGCTTCAATATCCATGGTTCTCAAACGGGTCGAGGGGCGACTCGTGAACGGTCATGATCACCGAAAATTATGCGCCGCTCCGACCGTCTCGACCAGGAAGTTTCACCCCAACATTTCATGGTCAGAGCGCATTGCACACGTATTGGATTGGACAGTTCAGACGTCTCCAAACTCTGGCTCAGATGCGTCATCCACAGCATGTTCCCAATGCACAATGGCTTGAACGCAAGTTAGGTCAATGGAGAGCCATCAAGAAGGCCGCGCCGTCCTTTGAGCAATGGTGGGCCAACAAGGCCAAACATGTCCTTGGTCTGCCGCAGTGCTTGCCGACTCAGCCGCCCGATGGCGAGCTTGCTCGGCTGTTAACAACAGACTTCCAAAAGGATGTTCGAGAGCTTGAGAAAATGCTTTCATCAGCCCGTATCAACACTGCCAAACAAAGTCGACTTGATGAGAACCTGTACAGATGCTCCTTGCGCATACGGTAGCCACCATTGAAGCAGTAGACCATGAGGAGTGCGCGCTTGTGCTTGATTCAGCTAACGCTTTTCAACCCGAGCAGTCCATTGAATATAAAGGTAAACCACTCCCCATTCTTCATAATGACACCGATAAGCTATGGCTGGAGCACATGCCTCCGGTGCATGAAGGAGACACCCTGACCCAAACACACCCGCTGACCGATCTTGACCAAATTTATGAAGCTTTCCAAACCGAATGGATGGCGCGGTGGGATCGCCACGCCAATGCCGTTGACAGCCGGTGGGAGCCAATCATAGACTTTGTTAGGATTGCCATCCCTAATCCACCACGAACGCAATACAATTCGATCTCGTATGCCACATGGCAAAATGCTGTAGGCAGGAAAACGGACGGAGTATCTGAGGACGACCTTCTGGCACTTCCTTGGAATCATGTTGAGCCAGTTTTGCGCCTTCTGGATGACATTGAGCAGGGCCGTACACTGGCCACAACAGGTTGTCACTGGACATATCCATGCCCTCGAGAAGCTCCCAGAAGCTTGGAAGGCCAGCCAGCGCCGACCGTTGACGGTTTTCTCGATTGTATACCGAACCTGGTCTTCAATCAGGGCCCGTGAAACTCTTGCCTACTTAGGCCAATTCGTCCCTGAGCAAGTGACGGGAAACATCCCAGACAAGTCGCGCACCGACCTTTGGCTTAACATCCAGTTGCTCCTTGAAGAGGCTGCCGCTGAACAGGTACCAGTCACAGGAGTCGCTGCCGATCTTGTTAAAGCATATAACCTCCTCCTAGACTGCCATTATTAGCCATAGGTGTACATCTTGGTCTGCCTAAGCCAATCGTTCGCGCCTGGGCCAACGCCCTCAAGCAGATGGTCCGCGCATTCAGCATTTGAGGTACCATAGGCCCCCCCTTAAAGTCCTCTACTGGTTTTGCGGAGGGATGTGGACTCAGCTGCAGCGCCATGCTTTTGCGCAACATCGCTCTTTCGCGATGGATCCGAATCAGGTACCCACATGTCCGCTCACTGCTGCTTCCGCTGAGGACACACGCGAATGGGCCTGGGTTATATGACACAATTTTGCGAATTGTTGAATTTACAACTCGACCAAGTCAAGACCTATTTTTGGTCTAATGATGCAGGAGAACGTAAGTGTGCTAGGCTTCAAGATCAGCCGCTCCAACCATCAGCTCGTGACCTTGGAGCACACATGGAATATGGGCGCCGCAACACCAACCATGTGTTGCGAGGACGCCTGCAGGCGATGCCGAGAGTTTGGGACGCACTTGCCAGATCTCTGGCACCGTACTGCCAGAAAGTCCATGCGCTGCGTGTCAAGGGTTGGCCACAAGCTTTGACAATGGGCACCTCCGCCAGTCTGGGGGACACCCACATTCGTTGCTTGCGCACTGGAGCATGCCGAGGGCATGCACCAGGCGTCAGCCCCATGATCCACCTTTCCCTGGGAACATCCTTTGACCGATCCAGGTTGTTACCTTTTGGTGCAAACAGTGCAGGTTTTTCGCCGTCGCGCAAACTCTGACCAAGTAAGCAGCTTGATTGAGCAGCTGCTATGTGATTGGAATGAGCTCCCGGCCAGACCTGGCCCAAGCCATGTCCTTCTAGAAAGGCTGCATGCCATAGGATGGAGTTGGCTGCGCAATGGCTGGGTTCTTGACCATGAAGCTCAACCCCTTGACCTCATCCATGGCAGCCACACTGAGGTCCATCAACGACTTCTCCAAGGGTGGCAAAGCTTTGTCCAAGGCTGTGTAAAAGGCTGTGTAAGTAAACGCAAAACATTCCAGGGCATGGAATGGATCCTCATTTACCTTGGAAAAACATCCAATATGGCACCAAGCAAATTGGGCCTCCTTCGTAAGGTACTCAATGGCACATTCTTCACAGCCGACGCACAAACGCGTAATAAGAAGGCCCACACTATCAACTGCAAGTACTGCGGGCATCCGGACTCCCAGTTCCACTGATTTTGGGAATGCTGCCATTTCGATAGATCTCGACCGTATCCATGGCTCACCGCCAAGATTCTTGAGGGGGACTCCCCAAATGCCTCACTTATCATGGGTGGATGGGCTTGCCACAATCCGTTCGAGAACTTCAACGACTGCTACTCCAGCAGCCGGCACTCACTAGCTGGTTTGATTCGGTCCCTTTTCGCGCCGTCGATCTTTTCATAGATGGTTCCTGTGTTATCCCCACGCGCAAATTTACCAGAGTTGCAGGTTGGAGTCTCATTGCAGCCGACCCGTCTGACGTAGACCAGTGGTGGCCAGTTGCACAGGGCCTTGTTCCAGGCCGACGGCAGACCAGTGGGCGGTCCAAAATTCTTGCGGCTATCAGTGCAGTGCGCTACACGATCACCCAAGATCGGCCCATGCGAGTTTGGTGCGATAATGCTCAGGTAGTAGCCACACTAACAGCAGCCCTCCAAGATCCCGCAACTTGCCGAGTCCACCGCAAGGACCAGGATTTGTGGCGTGAACTGATAGCTGTAGCTAGGGCCGTACCTTCCTCGTTAGTCCAAGTCATTAAGATAGCCAGTCACCAAAACAGAGCTAATGTCCACTGGGTCGATCTTTGGGCGTTCACCAGGAACGACTGCGCCGACCATGGCGCCCAGTGGAGCACAATTTACCTCAGCGAGGTGCATCGAGCTTGGACGAAAGCGGTAACAGATCTCGAGGCCGCCCGTGCCCTAAGAGATCAAATCCATGCCACAATGCTCAAGGTTAGCGAGGACGCTGTCACCAAGGACGTCCCGGCTGTTGCTGCCAATGATCCTCCCCAGACAGCTTTCCCGCTACCCTTGCTCGAGCCGACCATCACCATGCTCCCGCAGAGACCACACACGACAACGCGCAAACTTGTCGGCCAAGGGTGGGATACCATATCCGCATGGTCCCGAAGCTTGCAGTCCCACACAGCCCCGCTTGTTCATATTCCTTGGCTTTACATGTTGATTGATGTTGTTTTGTGTTCAGGGAGCGGCGGGATCCGACCTAGTCGCAACTTTTGCTCGTGGCAATGGCTCTTACGGGAAGAGGCCACTGCGTTTGAGTTGCAAGATCGGATCAAGTGGTTCAGGCTTTTCCTCATCAGGATTCACAAACTCGAAGGACAACCTTTGTCCACGCATCACGTTCGTCCAACTTCACGGACCACTGTGTTTTGGGCGCATTGCCTGACGTGCGGAATGGATGACGAGAGATTTCGGAAAGAAGAGGACTACATCAACAAGTTCAAGGCGACACTCACTTGTGGAGCTGACCTTTGTGACATCACTCTGTAGTGATTTTCCTGGGACATGGCGTCCCCCGCGAAAGCTGCGGCGCCGGAGTCTTTCGGAAAAGCGGAAAAGTGGAGGCCATCGCTATTAGGACCGGGGCCATCGATAAGCTTGAGGCCATCGCTATTAGGTTGGAGGCCGTTGCTATTAGGTTGAAGGCCATTGCTCTTAGGTTGGAGGCCATCGCTAATAGGTTGGACGCCACTACTACTTGGTTGGAGGCCATCGCTATTAGGACGGGGGCCATCGGTAATAGGTTTGAGGCCATCGCTATTAGGTTGGAGGCCATCGCTAATAGGTTGGACGCCACTACTATTTGGTTGGAGGCCATCGCCATTAGGACGGGGGCCATCGGTAATATGTTTGATGCCATCGCTATTAGGTTGGAGGCCATCGCCAATTGGTTGGAGGCCGTTGCTATTAGGTTGGAGGCCATCGCTATCAGGTTGGAGGCATCGCTAATAGGTTGGACGCCACTACTACTTGGTTGGAGGCCATCGCTATTAGGACGGGGGCCATCGGTAATAGGTTTGAGGCCATCGCTATTAATTAGGTTGGAGGCCATCGCCAATTTGTTGGAGGCCATCGCTGAAAGGTTGGACGCCACTACTATTTGGTTGGAGGCCATCACTAATAGGACGGGGGCCATCTGTAACAGGTTGGAGGCCGTTGCTATTAGGTTGGAGGCCATCGCTATTAGGTTGGAGGCCATCGCTAATAGGTTGGACGCCACTACTATTTGGTTGGAGGCCATCGCTATTAGGACGGGGGCCATCTGTAATAGGTTGGAGGCCGTTGCTATTAGGTCGGAGGCCATCGCTATATAGTAGGTGGAGGCATGGGAGCCACTTTCAGCTTGACAAAACAGTCGTTTGGGCAACCCCAGAGTCTTTGCAGCAAAGTTCGCTTCCGCACTGTCCTGCAAGTAATCCATTAGTAATTTACCTTGCTTACCGTCCTTATTTCATTCCGGTCTCAGGAGACACCGTGAGGTCTGGAGTTGCTTGTTTCTGCCGGGGAACAGCCTTTGAGTGAGCTGCCGGACCGGTGCAAGCATGCGAATCAAATGATAAATCATGTGAATCATGTCTATTGAGTCTACTGGCAAATTCATAGAAATGGATTGCTTCCAAAGCAGGTCAGTCCAACGACAAGTTTTGTTTACCAATCAAACCGGTTGTGCTTGTGTGTGTGAACCCTTTGCTCATGAGATTCAAGACCCTTTGCTCCTCCCATTTTGATTTGCTGCCAGGTAGTGGCGCCAGCGGCCTCAAAACTGCACCAATACAAGCTCCAAACCCATGTGTCCTCCTCTGTTCCTCTTTCTTGCTTTGATTTTTCTTGCCCGCGTTGCCCTCACCCTTGCTTAGTTAAGTAGGCGCCTGCCGCTACTACCTACTGGACGCAGGATAGTTCGCGCTTCTTCAAGGAAGCTCCCTCCATCTAGGGCGGCAGCTATTCATTTGGTTCCAAAACTTTAGAAATGAAACTGAGAGAAGTTTCACTTGGAGACTTGCAAGGGTTAAGAAGTTGAGAGATGTGCTAGCTCCAGCTTCCAAGGGCGGAACAGCAACAGCGCTTGCCAAAAGGTTAAGAACACAATCATCTTGACACCTGAAATGGTCAGATCGAGCTACAAACAACAGGTTAAGTGCTGCTCACAAAGCACTTCCATTCCAGAGAGGCTCGATGACTGTGGCCCACACTTGCAAACTTCAACAAAGGTCGCTTCGATTGCAAAGCCTGCAAGCTTGAGAAAATGTGATCCTGCCATATTGGGAAACTTGAGAGAGGAGGGGGGTGAACGAAAGGTAGCAGGGAATCAGGGCGTAATCCGGGAGGAGGTGAGAGGCCCCCCACTTGTTTGAAGAGAAGTGAGTGAGCGTGATGAAAGAACAACTAATGCACAAACGCTTGACAAAACCTCCAGAAGCTGTAGCGGTCTAGCGGTTTCAATACAGGTTGACGTGCCTTCAAAAGGAGTCACATATTTCTCAAATGCAACTTCGGATTTACATAGTGACGTGCGGCGACCCTTTAAATTGCGTGGCCGCAGGCCATGCTTGCAAACAGGACGTGCTCAAAAACACTGGTATTTACGAGGTTTCGTTGCCGTCGATCCACAGCCGCGGCAAGGTCTAAGGCCACGCTTGAAGACAGGAGGAGCTGAAAACACTGGTATTTACAGTATTTTGTAGCCGTCGATCCAAAGGCGCACCACGGTTGAGCGCTGGAAAAGCGCAGAAAACCGTGTAAATACCGGCGTTTTCTGCCGGGAAGGTGCACAAAACCCTGTAAATACCATAGTTTTTGTGCAATTTTGAAGCCTCCAAAAGCCTCAAAAACCCTTTCTGACAAAATCTTTCCTGGTTTTTGGTCTTTTTTTTGTCATTTTTCTAGCCGAGGCGCATCAAAAACCATCGGTTTTTGCGGTGTTTTTTGCCGGACAGCCACAAAAAACGCTGTAAATTCCATGATTTTTGGTCACTGCTGAGGACTGGAAGAGCTGAAAACACTGATATTTACAGTGTTTTTGAACGGTTGACCCCGAGGCGCGCTAGGGTGGAGTTGAAAGGGGGGGGGGCCCCCCCCTGAAAAGTAGAGCCTACCTGTACAGGGTTCCACTCCAACAGCTGATATAGTGTGTCCATGCTTGACTGCTTCAAGGCTCAAAGAGCAAGAGGATAAGACTCTGCGCATAAAAGACACTAGCGGTCTGCACCTCTACCGTGTACGCCCTAGTCACTCTTTCAGTGGTAGCGGAGCTGTGATCCTGGAAGACCCAGGTGAGCTCCTTTCCTAGGCATAGAATTGCTTGTGGGCAAACGGCCATGGATTGGATTGACGACTGGGAAGAGCCTGATGCGGATGTGGCTTATGAGCCAGCAGCCTATGTGAATAGGCATGTGAGAAGAGAACCAGCAGCGATAGCTATGACAACACAGGTCACTACAAAGGTGCCCCCATCTTATGATGGAAAGACTTCATGGTTTTCCTATGAGGATGCCATAGACGATTGGTGTGATATCACCGAGCTGGAAGATGAGAAGAGAGGACCAGCATTGAGAAACAGATTAGAAGGAGAAGCAGCTGTATACAAGCGTGTTTTAGACAGAGATGCATTGAAGGCAAATGATCCACCAGGAGCCGGCGTAGAATATTTCAAACGAGTACTACGACCATATTTCGTGAAAGGATCAACCAATGTATTCCTGTATAGGTTCATGCAATTCGTGCGCTTCAATCGAGGATCAGCTGACATGATGAAATGGATGACAAGATTCCAGATTTTACTCCAAAGGCTTATGAGCAGTTGGATGGACATGTTAGAACCAGTCACTCAAGCACATCCACAAGTCCTAGCTCAGATGCAGGCAGATGCAGCATTGACTGGAACAGCACCAACGGCAGAAAGGATTCAGGAAATCATGCAGACCATCAATGGCAACATGAGGACCTTTCATCAGAACGAATTTCCTCTAGGAGAAAATCTCATTGCCTTACTCATGCTGTCACTTGCAGATTTGTCTCAGGACCAGCGAAACACTTTGACTTCATTGATGACTCATCGTGGCAGGGTCCTGCAGCAGTATACTACAACAGAGTTGAGGACAGTGTTCATCGAGATGTTCTGCACAACAAGGACTTCAGTAGACAATCCTTTGATGCAGCCGACAGGTGCTGGAGGTAGAAGATCATTTCTCGTACTAGACGAAGGAGAACTCGATGGTACATTTGGCTATTGGGCCGAAGATGAAGAAGATGGAACTGAAGGATTTTTAGATGCCCTGGACGATGTCTTTTGGGTATATGATGATCAAAACTTCTCGTGGTTCCAAAGGAGATTCCAAGGAAGAAGAGCCAGAAAAGGCAAAGGAAAAGGAAGAAGAAAAGGAAAAGGAAAAGGAAGATCAGGCCGCAGATTCTTCAGACCTCGTGGAAAAGGAAAAGGAAAGAGACGAGGTAAAGGCCATTTTGCTGATGAGCAACAGACAACATATCCAGAAGAGTACTTTGAAGAGAATCCTTATGAGGATACTTGGGAGTCAAACCAAGTAGCATATGATGCCATTCTTGCCGAAGATATGAATGACTATCTTCAAGGAGAATATGATGATGCCAATGACTTTTGGCAACAGCTTGAAGAAGCATGGTTTTCCCACAAAGGAAAAGGAAAAGGCAAGAGAAAAGGCAAGAAAGGAAAAGAAAAAGATAAAGGAGATGGCAAACAAGAT